>QEPC01000529.1:6540653-6552789 GCA_003113815.1 Sphenodon punctatus | reverse complement strand
CCTGATGGTTGGTTGGCACTGGCAGCACCATGAGGCAGAGGGCTTTCTCTCCCTGGCTCCAGTTCTCCTTCCCCCTGGTCTGGTCAAGTTACAAGTGCCACAGTACCAAACCAAATCCATGCCAAGAGCATGCCTCTGTGTGTGTGTGTTTGTGTGTGTGTGTGTGTGTGTGTGTGCGCGTGCGTGTGTTAATATGTTGCATGCTGGCTTGGCTGGCATTTGGTGGCATTTCTTCTCCACGCAGTTGCACTGTTTTTTTGTGTTTGTGTGTTGAACTTTTCTTCATTCTTACCAAGGCTTTGGGGGGCCCATGGTGACTAATAGAGGTAGAAGGAATACATAGGTAGGGGTACCATATCCAAGATCATGATCACCCACTGCCCTGGCCTGGCCAGATTGGCATTGCAAACTTCATTAATCTTTTCTTGGCTGACTGCTGTGCTGAGTGCCCCATGGTGACCAACAGAGGGAGGAGGTATACATAGGATAGTGGTACCATATCAAAAACTGGATCGCCTATTGCCCCTTACCAGAGTAGGGCACTCTCTATCTGCTACATGTGGCATATCAAATGAGATGCGTATGTTGTATGGCTGTGCCAGAATGGCTAATGCAGACTCACCTTCTAGCCTACTGGTGGGTGGGGTGGGGGTAGGGGGGAGACCCAGTTGGGACTGGCTTTGGTTTTCCCTCTGTTGATGATGCCATGAAGAGTTTTTGAGACTGTGCAGGATAGAGGGAAATAAGCTCCCACAACCACAACAAGGTACACGTCCATGTGGGAAGGGTTTTTGTTTTGTTTTATTATTATTATTATTATTATTATTGTAGTGCTGTGTACCTGGGCTTTACAGAATAATAAGGATGACGTGGTCCCTACCTATGGCTTACATTATCCTACCGAACAATAATGAACACCTGCCTACAAGTTCCTAACTACCTATCTAATTCTAACTAACTACTGCTACCTTAAGTAAAGTAATACTAAGAACTACCTACTTAACCTAGCATAGAGTCAGAGGAGACAGCATCTAGGACAAGGAGGAACCCTCATCGTCACTGCAAGCAGTGATTTGACTGACAGACTCAGACAAGATGATAGAGGAGGGGGAGGAGAGACTGACATCCACCACAGAAGCAGAAGAAGACCAGGGTCACCAGGGTCCTCGGCAGAGGTAGATATCTCTTAGGGAACCCTGGGATAGGGGAGAATCCTGAGTGGTAGTGGTGGGATATCCACCTCCATTCCAGCAGCGTGAGCAGCATCCAAGAACTGCTCCCTCCTCCCGCCATGCTCCATCAGGACCCATCAGAATGCACAGTTGGCCTCCCATGTCTGCCTCATGTATCAGTAGTAGACCATGTTTTCTACCTAACCATGTCCCAGGGCATGCTACTACTCCACTAAGCAGTCACGTGCCTGAAACAGCTGGTCCAGAGCTTCACACCCAGACTCAATGGCATGAGTCAGGCCATGCAGCTCTGGGGGCAGGGGCAACTCCTACTCAACCTGCACAAGGCTGGCCTCCACCTTTGCTGCTGAGGAGGAGGAGGGCCTCCTCCCCTTCCTTAGCCTGGCAGGCGCAGCTTGCCCCCTTGATTGCCCTGCTGCCTGACACCTGTCCTCTCTCTCCCCCTTTCCAGCACAATCTCATGGGCATTGGAAAGGTGGCTGCAGAGGGAAGAGGTGCTGTTCGGTCTCCCACACCACACCTCCCTGTTGCAGTGGGAGTACAGACCAGCAGTGTGGGCCATTCCCTGGTGCTGGGAAATGTGGTCCCACATTACAGACCGCAGTGCCTGGTGGTGCCTGACAGGCCCTACCTCTGCCTTCTCTGCCTCAGGGTCCTCCACTGCCCTCCTGGCCTGCTCCTCTGACAAGCGGCTACCTAATAATATATAGGAAAATGCGAACGTGGTTCGGATGTTCGGAGTTTGGGCTGAACGCAGCCTGTTTGGACAACCGAATGTCTGAACTGAATGTTCAAATGGCCGAACAGTTCGGAAAAGTTCAAATGAATTTGGGGGTGGGAAAAACATGACTTTGGGCAGGAAAAACGTGTCTGGAAGGGGGAGGCAGCTGAGAAACAGACTTCCTGGCACCAGGGGTGGAGACCAGGGGTGTTTTCAAGGTCAAATGATACTGATACTGGGGAAAAAAATTGATTCGGTATTGGTAGTGATAGCGCTATTTTCGGATGTTCAGACGACTTCGGGCAAACTGAACTCTGCCCAACCGAACAACCGAACCCGAACTCGGGTTTCGAACCGAACGTCAGAACGGTGTTGTGTTCGCACATCCCTAATAATATACCCTACTCCTATATCCTAAACTATAAATATGATACCATAATCTATAACTATTAACCATATATATAATATCCTAAACTATAACTATATATAATATGTCCTAATAAAGCCATATATATATATATATATATATATAGTTATTGTTTTAATTGTTTTTGTAAGCCGCCCCAAGCTGCCTGTGGCAGGAGGTGCGGGGTAATAAGTTTATTAAAATAAATAAATAAATAAATGAATAAATTCCTATCTTATTTATAAATATCCTAAGTACTAGTTCTCTATATAAATTATATCTATCTAACTATACACCCACCCTGTTCCCTCCCAATTCCCACCCTATGTATTCCCTCCTCAAGTGTGTGAGAGACAGAGATATTTATTTACCCACCCTGTTCCCTCCACCAAGACTCCACCCCCTCTCCTTCCCACACCACAAAGAGACTGCTGCATTGTAACCTCTTATATACTGTATGGAGGGACGGAGGAAGGTTTTCATATGTTGTTGTCCAGCCTGATTGGCTAGGCAATTAAGGGGGAGGAGGAGGGAGGATGTGCTATTGTGCACCCTGATTGGCTAGGCAATTAAACAGCTGCAGCTGCTGCACATGGCAACAACACATGCTGTGCCGAGCAGCACCGGCTCCGATATGGCGCCAAAAACCTCCAAAGTGTTCAGAAGTTTCTGGGGTGATCCAAAATTCCAATTCCAAAGTATGAAACTTTGGAATCAGCACCAAAGTGCTGCTGAGTACCTGGGCCAATAACTCGGAACTTTGGAATTTGGCCCGAGTACCTGGAAGCACTATTTGGTATAGCACTAATTATTATATTCTTTTGACGTACATTCTGAATCAGTTCTTTCTGTAGAGTAAGTGACACATTGCAGGGGTGCCTGTCTTGTTTAGTCCAGTCTTAGGACAATAATATCATCAATAAATAAAACCACATTTTTCCTTTAATTAATCTCTTTCCCTTTATTTCTTATAACATAATGCTTTTTCATTAAGTGTCGCCACATGGAATTGTATTCACCAGGTTAGAAGGGAAGCAGCTGTTTTTCTGGGCTGCATCCTCACCACTGATACAACTGTTTCACACCATTTCACTTGCCAAGCTGTGACTGTCCCTGATGTCCTAAAGAGAAGAAACAGAGAGTAAAAGAAAAGAGCCATACCTCCCCTGACAATCTGTGCTATCCAGCGGTAATGACTAATTGAAACCTCCAGGAACATTTAGCACAGCTACAGTTCCCAAGTTCACTAAGGAAAAAAACGTAGACACAGAAATGTAACCCTTTACTTCCGATTCGTTATGACAGTGAAGGTGAAAGGGAGCTAAACAGTTGCAGACGTGATAGGGAAGGGACAGGGCACAAAAGTGTAGAGAAACTGGCCAGAAGGAGAATATGTGGCAAAAACTGGGTTGAGCTGGGAGTTCACAGGGCTTGTGTGTGTGTGAGAGAGAGCTATATAGTTGACATTAGCAAACTGAATTGGTCATTGGATCTGCTGGTATTATGCAACTCTGCCAACAGGCACACAGTGAGATGAAGTTGCATGGTACTGGCCGAGGAAGAGAAGAAGAGGTAGTTCTATAGGTGAAAGAACCACTATTTTCAATTAAATATTTAATTGTTCCAAAACTTCAGATCCTTTTGGTATTTGAGCAATTGCAGACACCCCATTAAAGGTGGTGCATTGGATATAAGCAGACTAAGCATATTGCCCGCTAAAAGCCTTTGGTGAGGAAGATGGGTGAGGGAGGGTCTTTATTTGTATGGGGGGTGGTAAGGGTGGATTATATTTTTTCTCCCTCCTCTTTTCCCAGGGGGGATGTTTTCCTCCCTTTTTTCCCTCTTCTGCCTCTTTAGATGTTTTATGTTTGTTGTTTGTGTATTTTTATGTGTATTTTTATATTTGTATATAGTGTATGCTGCCCCGAGCTGCCTTTGGCAGGAGGGGCAGGATATCAAATGTTTATATAAAATAAAAAATAAAATAAAACCAAAACTGCTCAATTTGATAGTCTCTAAGGTCGCTTTTGCACAGATGTCTCCGCCCCCCCTCCAGGTGTGTGTGTGGGTGTGAGGTGGAGGGCACATCCATGGAAACAGTGCAGTGGTGGGTGGGGGAGATGGGTGTCCACCCATGGAAACAGCATGCCCAATGGGTGGAGGTGAGTGTGCGCTCCCAGCTCACACCCACGTCCACCCACCCATGGAGTCATCTGGAAAAATGGAGGAGGCTCTGTGGGTGGGGATGGGTGGAGGTGGGTGGAGATGGGTGTGCACCCGTAGAAAAGGAAGCACACACACCTCCACCTGCCACTGATGCACACCCATCCCCCCACCCACCGCGTCCATGCAAAAAGAACCATTGTTAACAGAGGGCTCAGCTCAGTCAAATAATCTTTTTGGATCTACTATACTTTTAAAGAGACAAATTAAGAACCTTCTCATAAGTAAAATATATGCACATGGAACAGCGGGTATTTTCAGACGTGACGATGGGTGATTTCAGACGTGACGAGATCACGCTGAACCACAGTGAACCACGCTCAACCCCCCCGCGGGGCCAAAGGCCCCTGAACGTCTGCACGGCGTGCGCCAGATGTTGGCCACGCTCAATTGCCACATGGGGTCAATTTGAACCACGCTTCCCGGGCTAGCCGGGGGAAGGTCCCGGGAAGCGTGGTCAAATGGACCGCGGGCCGTGGCCAACAAAAAGTAACGTCTGGCCGCGTGCCACGGCCCGGGATCCCCGGCGGGATCCCGGGCCGTGGCACGATCGGCCAGACGCGGCGGCCGCATTGGCCCCGCCGCCCGCCCGTCTCCTCGGAGGGCGGGCGGCGGGGTGCGTGGAGGGGGCGGGGCCGTGCGGCCGCACGTTGCGCCGCGCGGCCCCGGCCCCTCCCACTTTCCCCGCCGGGATCCCCCCGGCACGTCTGTTGGGCCGTGCAGGGGTGACCCCGGCGGGGAACGAAGACGTTGCTTCCGGTACGGGGCCAAAGGGCCCTGTATCGTCTGAAAGTACCCAAGATCACAGTGAACCACAGTGAAAACCCACCTGTGGTCACTGTGCCCTGCATGTCTGTTCGGCGGCCGCCAGATGTTCACCACACTGAATACCCACATGGGGTCAATTTCAACCATGCTTCCTGGGCTCCCGATGGGAAAATCCTCAGAAGCATGGTGAAAGTGATTCCAGGCGGGCATCAATAAAAAGTAACAGAATCCCAGCAGGATTCTGGGCTGTGGTGAATTCGGCCAGACGCTGCAGTGGCATTGGCCTCGCCGCCTGCCCGTCTCCCCAGAGGACGGGCGGCGAGGCAGCGTTGCACCGCGCCATCCCACCCCCTCCCTGATTCCCCGCCAGGATCCCCAGCACATCTGTTTGCCGTGCCTGGGTGATCCCGGTGGGGAATCTCTGGGTTGTTTTCAGGAAAGGGCGAAGCTGCCCCATCACATCTGAAAACACCCAGTGTTAGCAGTGACCAAAGAGGTTACGTGGTATCATTTCTGCAGTCTAGTAAAAGTCCTTTTTCTTGAATGCCAAACTTATTGGCATTGATCTGCAATCCATTGAGAGAGAGGAATCCCTTCTCTGTTTGGGAAAATAAAGCCAGATCATCCGCATACTGAATTACATGTATCGGATATTCCTGGATTTTTGGAGGATGTGAGTTACTGCTCCTAACTGCCACTACCAGATCTGCAATAAATGAGTTAAAAAGAAAGGGAGCCAGGGGACAGCCCGTCGTACGCCTCTCCTTATAGCAAGTGGTCAGACGATGACCCTTTACTCTGGCAAAGTTGTTATCATGGATGGCTTCCAAGATTGCCAGTAGTTTTGGGTCAATCCCAAACACCTTCAGTTTTGCCCAAAGTCTATCGCCGAGAATTGAGTCAAAGACTTTTGTGTAATCAGCAAAGGCCATATAAAGCCTCCCCGTCTTGATCTTAGCATACTTTGATAACAGATGAGACACAATAAAGGCACAATCCATTGTTGATTTTTTGGTTCTTAAGCCAAACTGTTCTTTTGGAAATAGGTCTCTACTTTCGGCCCACTCACATAGGCATTCAGCTATGATTGAGGAAAAAAGTTTCCCCAACACCGGGAGCAAACTTATTGGACAATAGCAGCTTGGATCATTGCGATTCCCCTTTTTAAAAATGGGGACAATCCAACTTTTTCCCCAAGACTGTGGAATTGGCTCTCCCTATAACATTAACTTGAAAACTTTACAAAGAATCGGCGCCCACCATTGTGGAGCCGCCTTCAATATTCCGCTGTTAAACCATCAGGTCCAGGAGCCTTATTATTTTTAAGCGTGTTAATCCATCTCTTTATCTTGGAACACTGCAGTTCATCATCTAAAGGACTTACTTCCAAACCCATTACTTGGTCTTCCACAACCGTTATATTATTATTGTTGTTATTACAAGGGCTCACTACCCCTTTTTCATAGAGCCCCCCAAAAAACTGTTCCCACATGTGGTTTGAGATCAACGCCGGGCCTGTGTCCCATGGGACTTGTATTAGCCAATTAAGAAGCTTCTGAAAAGATCTACTGTCCCCTATACGTGCAGTAGCTGTCAGCTCAGCCCATTTCCCAGAATAGAATTAGGACCTCCTAAACCAGAGGAACTGCTTGTAATCCTGCTTAACTTTCTGAAAATGGGTACGTGCAGACTCCTTTTTAGTCCTTACCCAATCTTTTTTTGCCTCTAGTACTAATGATTTTCGTTTCCTACAGTCTTTATCAAACCACCCGATTCTAGAATATGGGCGGTTCCTTTGGGAGGTCATAAGAATACACTCCCTAAGAGAGTTCATTATATCTTCAAATTCCACTAAGACCATTCCCGAATCTAACTCCTGCAGTAAATGTTCTCCTAATTCACAATGTCTACCATTGTAACAAATGGTCGGAATTTTCTCAATTAAATCAAGATATTTCCATTTCTTTGCCACCAAATCCTCTCCGGCAGACATTGCTGCCGAAATTGGAGTTATCGGGGAGTCGCCCACCTTTACTTGGGTTTGCAAAACCCTATGCTCATTTTGGACTCTTATGATCAGTGTGAAGCTAAGTATGCTCCCCCAAATCTCTGGATTGACAAAAATGAAATCAATAGTACTCTGGCCCTGTAAACCTTCAAAAGTATAGTCCCCTTCTCTATCCCCGGGAAAACTACCATTCAAAGGGGCGAGATTTAATGTTTGGATAAGTGCCCAAAGCTTTCTCCCTGAGTCATTGATATACATGTCACTTACCCTTCGGCTAATCAATTGAAACACTCCTAGGTCCAGCTCATGTTCTGTTTCCATGGTTTCCAAATCTTCCTTTAGCAAATCGCCTATCCTCGCGTTCCAATCTCCCACCATAACAACCCATTCTCATGGTAACGTCTCCTCTAACATACTAATCTGCTCTTCCAAATGTGACCAAACATCCTCCTTATAGTAGGGAGAAGCGGAAGGTGGGATATATACATTAACAAGGATATACTGATCTCCATTGTATAACCTCAGGAGTCCTCTCTGAAACTCAGGTCTAATTGACATGATATTTTGGAAAGACCAAGATTGAGTATGTGAGATTAAAAACGCCAGTCCACCTGACACTTGACCTTTCCTCCCAACCTTTAGTCCCCAATGTAAAATTATTTGAAATTTTCCTATTCTGGCCAGTTTACTTGTTCCTGCAAGCACAAGAGGTCAAATTGGCTTATAAATTCCACCCAGTCTTTATCTCCAATCTTGGTAGCTAAGCCTGCAATATTCCACAAAGCTAACTCCAGGGACTCACCCCTTGGTGGCCCTATAGTCCCTACCCCCTCTTTGGGACTTCAATTTAGGTGGGTCTCTAACCTCCCACCAGGGAGGAGCCCACCGATGTTATGTCAGTCCTGAATTTGAGCCATCTCAATCCGAGGTTCTCTACTGGATGCACACACAACATTGCTTTCAGAAGGTCGGAAACAATGCTCTGCTTCTACGGCCTTTTGATCAGCTAGGCCCTCAACAGCCAATGAGGTACTAATAGGCAAATCTCCTATCTCCTCTGACCCCCAAAATCTAGCAGCTGTCCATGTCTCACAACTATAATCTGGTTTATACAATCCCGCTGACCCTGCAAAAGGCAAGGCCTTATAATCCAGTGTTTGCAATGTAATATCTCTACGGAAAGCATCTAATTTAAAGACTGCAATTAAAAGCTTAGCAGAATATTCCTCTCTCAATGTATTGCAGATCAATGCCGATAAGTCTAAAATTTTTATAGCTGGTGGCAAATTCTGCCCGCAACAATGGAGAGTTGCAGATCTCACAATTGAAGTTGTGAAGGCTTTCTCCTATCTGGGGGTTTCTTTTACTATAAGGGGTACATAGGCACAACATGTTAGTAATAGAGCCCAAGTAGCTAAGGTGGCTGCCAAAGCCCTTTGGAAAGCGCACAACATTTCTTTTGGAATTGTTATTTCTTCCACATTAGGGGCTTTCCAAGCTAAAGTACTACCTATGTTGACTTTTGGTGCTGAAATAATGACGGCTACAGACTATGTGATGTTGGAACGAGTGCAAAACTTTTTTTTACAGAGGATCCTCAGGGTAGGACCTGGCATTCCAGGTGCAGTGACCCGTGCTGAAACTGGCATGCTCTTAATTGAACACCATGTTAGGTTACTGTTTTTCCGTTATTGGATGAGATTATTAATAAGTTCCCCTGAGTCTCTGCAATCCTATTATTTGATGGAGCAGTTGAAGCATGAGGGACCCAGGGTATATCCCTGGATAGGACATTTGGCTGTACTACTGAGAAGGTTGGGCGTGTCCCTGCAGTGTTTCCAGGGTCATACTATTGCAGAGATAAGGCAAGTTATAATACAGAGATCCAAAGATATAGCTATGCAGGAGGATATCTCGTCTCTAGGGGAGTGGAGGGTCGCACCTACCTTGGCAATTGGTACAATTCTTTTTGGCAGGGAACCCTATTTAGATATACTAGGGAATAGGTGATTGAGACATTATTATACCTTGTTTCATTTTGAACTGCTTGATACTGATGTGGTGGAGGACAGATATGCAAAGATTCTGTATGGTGAACACAAATGCCTCTGCTCCCTAGATGAAGTAAAAACAGGAGAGCATATGGTGATGAGGTGCCCATATTATTTGCACCTGAGGGAGGTTTGGTTAGCTCCTTTATTGGTGGACGCAGGGATGGATCCCGCTGAATCTCTCATTTTTCTGTCCAATTTAACACAAGCTCAACATCTACAGGCAGTTGCAACATTTCTTCTTTTGGCCCATAGGAGACGGGCAGTTATCCATGTACATCTAAGTACCTTAAAGGTAAAAGGAAAGATCCAGATCAGGCATAAATGGATTGGGAAGCTAAATTAAATTAAGGTATGCCTGAGGAGAAATAACTGTATCTGGATTAGGAGTATATACGAGGGTTAAGGTGGATTATATGTATTTTTTATATTGATTCAGTTTAGACCAAGGGGTGGTAAGATTTGTTATTGGAATTTACATTCTCTTGTTATTTTAAAATGTTACTATGTTTATCATGTCTATCTGTTAGATATGATTGTCATTTAATGGTATGTTGTGTATGTCTTGGTGGGCCATGGCGAGAGCCAGTGCCTAAGAAATAAAATGAAATGAAATGAATGCCAAACTTCATTGTTGTGCAGAGCCTTTTAGAAAGATGTGGTGGGATAGCACAAATAAGTGATCTGCCAACCGAATACCCAAATTACCAAAATGTCCTAATAAAGTAACCAAAACACTGAACTTGGGGGAAATGATACAAATATTCAGAACCACAATTGAAGTAGGAAGCAAATATCACTTCATATCAACTTAGTTGAGATGGATACTGAACTCCTCAAATTTGATATTCACAATTAATAGTCATTTCATCCAAATGGGTGAATATAAAATTAGATATATGTGTGGGCTGTGGGTAGCAGATGTGTGTATATATACAGACACTCACAAATCTTAGACACGCAAACAGACACATATATTATTAGCCACCATGACTGCCCATCAGCCAGGGGAGGGGGTGCTTTACACAGCACAGGGGTGGGGCCACCCCCTTCCCGGTCCAGCCACCATCATGTTTGTTCAGTAGCTGGGATGGTTCCTGTTAGAGTGATGGCTCCCACCACTGCCCAGGTAAGTCTGTGGCAGTGGCGGGTCCTGTCACTTCTGTTTTCACCCTCTGTACAGAACGAGATAATCTCTGAGATTTTGAGGGACTATGTTTTAAACCAACAGTGTGGAACCTTTTCCCACCGTGTGAGCCACTTTGAAAATTAGCATAAGCTCTGGAAATTGGAGTTGGGACAGGGGGTGGCCAAATGAAGCAGGATGTTCAGGATGGGGGACAGAAGGAAGGGTCCAGAATGATCATTCATCTCTTCCAGGGTCTGGCTTAAAACAGCATAAGGCCTAGGACCATACAATGTACATTAGGGGTATGCAACAGAGGCCTCATTCATTTTCCTTTTAATTTTTGTTTTAAAAAACCCATTTATTTTAATGTCATTTTTTAAAACCCTTTCATTTTAGTTTTACATTTGTTTCCCATTGAAATCAATGGGAAATGCTTTCCAGGGCTTCCCTGCACTTCAATAGCACTTTACTGTCCTTCCATGACATTTTCCCTTCCCCAAACTTGCACACATCCCTCCCAAGTACATCCCTGAGTTAACACCTCTGAGTTAACACCTCTTTTGACTAGGAATGGGTGAACGCGGTTCAGAAGTTCGGAGTTTGGATAGAACTTGAATAGTTTGGTCAACCGAACCAAACGTGCGAACCAAATTCGAATTCGAACATTTGGTTTGGATGCAATCGGTGAGTTCAGAATTGAATTTCCATTGGTTTCAATGGAAAACACATTATCAGCTTTGTTCTTTATGCTATGTGGATGAAATTGGGGTGCCTATACCTACAATAGAAAGCATTATGTGTACCAAATTTCAAAACGATCGGATAAAGGAATCCAATTTTTGAAGCAGTTGAATTATTGTATTTTGCAATATTCTACATATACATTCTTAGCTGTAACTTCTTTACCTCACATCTAATGTAGATGATACTTGTCCAGTTTATACCCCTTCCCATATTTACTAACTTTGCCAAATTTCAGAAGGATTGGAAAAAGGGTCTTGGTGGTATAAGCAATTAACATATATATATGTATGTCTGACTATAACATCTTTGTAGTCCAACCAGTGTACATGAAATTTGGCAGGGCTATATATTATACATTCTTGATTATCTCTACCAAATATCAGAAATATTTTATAAAGGGTCCCAATTTTATATGCCTGTACAACAAGTGTAGAGAAGGGGCCTATGCCTGGGATTCTCTTATGTCACTGTGGTATAAGATTGGTTTGTGATGCAAATTGGTCAACAGAAATGTCAACCGAATATCCTCATTCTGTGCTGGGACCATCCCAACATATATCTCCCACTTGTTTCTGGGAAGTCAGAAGCATCTGTTTAGGAGAGAGTCAATAGAGATTCTCTTATGTCCTCTGTCTCAGTGCTGCAGGATATGATTATGACGATAATTGGCCAGCCTGGATGTGTTTAAATTATGTCTCCTGACTGCTGAGATGCTATCTTAGAAGTCCCAGTTATGTTGCTTATGCCCGCCTCAGGGCCATCCCCTATGCCCACCTCGAAGCCACTACCAATTGGTCCTGTAAAGCTAGAAGCTTGCAGTAATGTGTTTGGCCATTGAATGTGTCTGTCAGTCTTTGGGGTTGCTCCACATCCTTCCTCCTACAGTCTCTCTC
>QEPC01000529.1:6480569-6512814 GCA_003113815.1 Sphenodon punctatus | reverse complement strand
GTGTGTGTGTGTGTGTGTGTGTGCCCGGGCGTGTGGTCGTGCTGTGTGTCCCGCTGCAGGTCCGCTGTGTGTGTGTGTGCGTGTGCTGTGTGTGTCGCCTGTCAGCCTGTTCTCCCTCTTCCCCCCTCCCTTCCCGTTTCCCTTGTGTGGGCGTTCCCTTGTGTGCCTTTTGGCTTCGTTTGCCTTCAGGCGGCCATGTCTGTGTCCCGCCCCTGCCCCGTGCCTTCTTGGAGTTTTGACCACGGCGGGGGTTCGGCTGCACGTCTGTTGTGCTGCCCCGGTCTGTGATGGTTCGGCCCGGTTCCCGGCCGTGGTCCAGGTCCCGTCACATCTGTTTGGGTCATTTTTCCACCCCGGCCCGTGGTTGTGATGTTCACCCCCCCTGGGCGTTCATTGTGGTGAACCGGCCTCCCGTAACGTCTGAAATCACCCACAGTTAACAATTTATTGTATTAATTGTATTAAAATTTCTATACATGTAAAGCACAGACTGAATGCACTGAATGCATTAAGTCTGTTATTTATATGTATACAAATTATATACAGTTCATACAATGAAGTTAAGAATGTGAGTGTAGACAACATTATACAATTCATTCTACAGAATGAAGTTCTGTAGAAATAGACTTAATGCTCTCTGAAAAAAATTGTCCCTTGTCAAATTATGATAATAAATTAAAGTTTAATAATGGAAAAATGTGAAAGTTTAGTTATTGATTAAAATGAATAAAAGTATGTATGGTAATGAATTAAGTACATACATTACATGTATGTTGATTTCCTAAAATATTAAATGTTGCTCAAATAATTTCTATTGCTCTAAAATAATTTCTGTTTTTTGGAGTTTATGTTTTGTTGCAATGTATGGAGTGGAAGTTTTTTTGAATTGCAATAGTACTGAGTTTGTGGGGGTTTTGTGGGGTTTTTTTATATTTTAAGAAAACTCTTGTGCATTTAAGTTTTTTTTAAACAGTTACGTTTTTTGTTTTGGTTATTTTCTATAGTTGGATATTTTAACTCACTGTCTTTCTGTTGGATACCTTTAGTATAAGAAATGCATTCTCTCTAACATAATCGTCTTTCTGACAGGGTACTAGCTCCTGAAGAGCATCATGATTTCATGACCTTTAATGCCACAATGGCTAATCAACAAACAAATAACTGGATAATACTGCAGCAGGCAACTGGTTTGTTGTATTACCATTACGATATTACTGTGTTACTGAGTAATTGGATGTTAACGTTTCTAGTCTGAGACCAGGTCTGAAATGGGGGAGGAAGGAAAAGGAATTATGGGCAAATAGTAAATGCCAATATACTAAACAAACATCAAAACAGTAATATGGTAAATAGCAATAAAATAAAAGGTACACTGAAGTATTATTTAGCAACAGTAAATAGGTAAAATGATTAACTGGCTAATCTGCTGAACATGAAACAGATACCATTTGGTAAATGATCCTTTTTGGAGTCTGTTGCGTATGGTGGATAACTGTTTCAGTTTTAGTGGGAATGAAGTTCCTGTGAGACTGTGGGTGTTTTCAGACGTTACGAGATCACAGTCAACCACAGTGAATGACACTCAACCCCGCGACGGGGCCAAAGGGCCCCAAACGTCTGTTCGATGACTGCCAGATGTTCACCACAGTCAATCCCGAGGAGGGGGCAAATTTAACCACCCTTATGGAGCTCCAGCCCGGACCATCTCCGAAAGCGTGGTCAAAGCAATTCCCACCAGGAAACAACAAAATGTAACGTCTGAACGGCAACCACCGGCCAGAATCAAGCAAAATGATTCACAGCCAGGGGCAAAGCATGCAGCAGCTCTGCCAGGAAACGAGCAACAACACAGGCCGGGGAGGGAGATTTAAAGGGCACACAGCAGCAGGGGGACGTGGCGGGATGGAGCAAGGTGGAAGGGAGAGGAGGGCGAGCGAGGAAGGCAGGAGGAGGAGGAGGTGCAGGTGGAGGAGGAGGTCATGCTGCACAAGGAGGCGGTGGGGGGAGAGCAGCAGCAGCAGCCGAGACAGGTCACAATAAATGTACGGGCACCACAGTCGCCTCTGTGGTTCTGTTCATGGACCCAGGGCTGGGGGTGGGTGGGCGTCCAGGGGCATGCCAAGGGTGCTGGTAGGGTTCCCGGGGTGGTGGAGATTGGGGTGCGTGCCCTCATGCCTCGGCCTCCCGGCTGATCCGCCTGGCTGCACGGATGCGCTTTGCGTACCGATACTCCCGCGGGTTCTCTGCATTCACATAGAGAGGCATGGGGCCGGGAGGGCACAGGAGCATGGGTTAGTTGAGGGCAGCCCCATCAGTCTCACACAAGTTGTTAGCACACAGCATGCTCTGATCACCAGGGCTGAGGTCTCCACCGTGTAGTCAAGGTGACCCGCGAGGCTCCTCCAGTGCTGCTTGAGGGCCCCGAAGGCCCTCTCGACCACGGTCCTGCTTGCACACAGGGGGGTATTGTACAGTGCCTCCACAGGGCTCCTGGTGACCGGGTACAACTTCATCAGCCACTGTGTGATTGGGTAAACTGGGTCCCCCAGGATGCAGGGGGGCATCAGCACCCCCTTGATCCGGGTCATCCCCATGTCTGCAAAGTCCCAGCGGTACATCCAGGCATAGAAGGGTGATATGGTCATGATCCGGGCATCGTGACTGCACCCAGAGTGGCCCATGTAAACGTCTATGAACTGCCCCCAGTGGTCCATGACCACCTGCAGCTTCAGGAGTGGTACCCGTGTCTGTTGACATAATCTGCAGCCTCTCCATCCGAGGGACGGAGGATCTCGATGTCTGTGCCGTCCACAGCACCCAAGCAGTTGGGGAACCCTCCAGCCGCAAAGCTGGCCATCACAGCCTCCTGGTCCACCAACTGGATTGCTCGGTCCAGGAGCATGCCCTCCACCACCTTGCAGATGTCTCGCAGGATACTGGTGATGGTTCTCACCCCAACACTGAAATGCTGTGAGACTGACCGGCAGGAGTCGGGCATTCCTAGTGCCCAGACCCCGCTGGCCACCTGCTGGACCATGGGAATGGGGTCCCGCATGGGGGTGTGCTGCCTCTCCAGTCAGGGCGTTAACAGCTCTGTGAGTCACAGTAGGGTGAGCCTGTCCATCCGAAAGTGCGCTCTCCAGGCAGCCTTATCCCACTGAGCCAGCGGCCTGGCCAACCACCCCTGTGCCCGCTCCATGACACATAGCCACTGGGCAATGGGCATAGCGAGCTGGGAAGCATGGCCCATGGTCTCCCTCTGTCACTGGAGCCGGCCTGCCACCTCGCAGAGTGCTGCAGTCTGCTTCCGGGCATGGAGGAGGGCCTGTCTGGCCGTTCTGGACACCCGCTGGACCCTGAGCCGGGCCAGGGAACACCTGCAACAATGGTGGGCTCTCCAGGCTCTAGCAGCACTCCAGGCCATGCTCACCCACAGTCGGGCAACCAGGTGCACCTCTGAAGTATGGATGCGCAGGAGGGCCGTGTGCGAGTGGTACCACTCAGCGCAGACTTCTAGGTGCATGAAGCAGGCACCCAACTGGCCCAGCTCCATGGTGAATTGTGGCCCGGTTGGATTGGAACGCACCCATTATAGGCTGGGACACGTGTCGCCACACCCCCTGTTCGCGACCTGCCTACCAGCCATGGTGCCCTGGGTCACCTCTGCTCCCCCCACAGCCATCTGGGCCAGCTCCCACAGGGCACAGGGGCGGAGCGGTCGTGGGCGCCCCATTGTGCACACCTGTGGTCCCTGCATGGTGTCTGGCACATGGTCCAGCCTGCGCCCGGGCATGTGTGGCCTGCAGCTGCATTCCTGCTGTCATCACCTCCCACCTCTCTGTGTTTTGGCTGCCTGTTGTCCTCGCCGCCCTGAGCTGTGTTTAGGATGTCCTGTATGTGTGCTCGGTGCCAGCAGCTGGGCTGGTTCCGCACCCCATGCCTCGCTCATTATCCGGGCAATATTGTGACCTGTGGCCTTATCACTTGGCCTTGGAGCTCCCCTGCTTCACCTCCCATCCCTCCAGGGATTGTGAGTCCCCTCTCACCATACATTTAGTATCAGGTGCGTGCTGGACTGCCATTGGCAGGGCTTCCCCGGCGCCCGCAGGCCCCTCCACCCCGGCACTCCCCATAGCTGGACCTTCTTCGAGACCATTGCCCTGTGTGACCTGTGGCATTCCCCAGAAGCGCAATTGCTCCTGAGCTGCCCGGACAGCCTGACAGGTGCATATGTGAGTCTTAGCTCCGGCCTGCGCTACTTTGGCTATGAGACGAACGCCCGCGATTGCCGGCTGCACGTGGAGATGCTGGGCCTGCGTCCCTTTCCCGATGGGCACATCCCAGAGTTGAGGTGCACGCATGTGGGATGGTCGGTGGCGAGACCGTGTCTGCCCTCTCTGTGTGCAGCCTGGCCACCTACATGGCCACCTACATGGCCACCTACATGGCCTGTCTGGTGGAGGGGGGCCCCGTCCTGGCCGTATCCTTCTTTGACTGTGTTCACGGGGCCTGTCGGTACCAGTGGTCCCATGGGGCGGTTTATCACCACCTGTTGGAGCTGGGTCAGCTTCTTCAGCCCCCACCTGCTGACTATGGCTTGTTGGAGGCCACCGGGGCGGAGCTGGTGGCGCTAGCTGATGTGTGGTCCCGTTCCAATGTTCAGGTGGGGCTCGCCATACAGGATCCTTTCAAGGTGTACTACCTGGTCACCCACCACATGTCTGCACTGGGATGCCATCGGGGCATGCTTCAGTGGCCCCACTTCATGCACCTGGTGGGCCACCCAGCCCTGAGCCCCTTCATGGCCCCCTGCAGCTGGCTGTCTGACCCCCTGTGCCTTCTGGGCCCCAGTTGCTGGCCCCGCAGTGAGCTCCCGCCTCCGCCCTGATGCCATGGGTCACTGCCGCTCCCTCCATGATGTTTCAGCCTTGCTGCTGTGCTGCCTGCTTCCCGGGGTTCTGCTGCCCCTGCCTGTGGCTCTTGACCCCCTCCATGGGCCCCCCTATCCACCTCTGCAACTGGTGTTCCCCTCCGTGACTGCCTTCTCCAGCAGCCGTTTCCTGATCTCCGATCCAGCACCCAGCATCCCGGGGTTCTGCTGACCTTCCTAGTCCATCTGCGATCCCTCCTGTGCCCTTGCCCCCCCCTTGGGTGACTCTGTGACCACGGGGTTCTGGGGCCTCCGAACTGCACCTCCTGGCATCCTCCAGGGGGGGCGGCTTTGGAACAGCTGCACAACTCCGTCTCTCCTCCATCCCATCCATCGCACCCTTGCTGGCACTTGGGGTGCCTGTCTGCCTCCTGGACAGTTCCCGGGCTGCTCCCTGTTCTGTGTGGCCTCCCCCTGTGCCTGTGCTCTGCCCATGTGGGGTCCCACCGTTCCTGAACTGCCTGTGTAGCTGTGGGGGTGCCTGTGCAGGCTGTACTGTTTGGGGGTTCTGCATGCCGTTCCCTGTGTTCTGCCCTGCCCCTGGGCTGGTTCCCCCCTGCTCCCTGTCCCCGCCCCTCCTTCCCCCCTATGCCCATTGTGCTCTGGGTGTTGTCTGTCCCGCTGTGTCCCCCATTTCCTTTCTTTCCCGTATGGGTGTGTACGGGCCCGGGTGTGTGTTTGTGCTATGTGTTCCACTGTGACCTCATTGTCTCTGTGCCTGTTGTGTGTGCTGCCTCAGCAACTCTCCTCCCTCCTCCCCCTCCCTTCCTGTTTCCCTTGTGTGGGTGTTCCCTGTAGGCGCTTTTGACTTTGTTTGCTGTCAGCCGGCCGTGTCTGCCTCCCGTCTCCCTTCTGGGTGTTTTGATCACGGCTGGGAATCGGTGTCACATCTGTTGCACTGCCCCAGGTTGTGGTCCATCGGCCCGATTCCCTGCCATGGTCCCGCTCCCATCACGTCTGTTTGGGGCCTTCCTGAATCACGGGGGGTGGTTGGGCGGCTTGACACCGCTGGGAATCCACTGTGGTGAATTGGGACCACGTAATGTCTGAAATCACCCTGTGATAAGAGTCCAGGTCCCATCCCTCTGAGGCTGACATGAGTTAGATGCAGCCTCCTTGGTTATATTAGCCCCACATTGGCAAAGAAGCAGCAATAACTTCAAAAAAGAAGATATATTTATTATCTCATCTTTTACAGTGATTACTGTCAACATTCCTAATCCCTAGGCTTTTTTACTGATTGACTACCCCTCTGAGTCTTCTGACTTCAAAGCTGCTTCCGTGATAAACAGTGGTTTCATAATCAGGACAAAATCTTTAGTAGTTTTATTTCATCAAGGTTTAAGTATCCCAGTATTTTTAAGGTTAATTTGAGTTTCATATTTGACATTCCCAGTCCTGGTTCAGCCTGCTTTTGGCTACCTTCTAAATATATTATGAGAACAGCTCTTTTTAATCAGGAGGTGAACAGGGTACAGTACATTTAAACAAATGAATGTAAACCACAATTTTCTGAGAACTTGAATAGGATATAGGATTCTATTTAATAAGCATTTGCTCACCCCCAGCATTTTGGCCATCCCTAACTGTGATAGCACTCATGTTTCAGCAAGAACAAAACATCTTCTTGCATAGTGAATGTTTCAAACTTAAGGGAAATGCAGCTAAAATACATTATGTGAATGTTCAGTAGGGATGCTCATTTAGGTCAGTATATTCTACAGAGCTTCCATGAACCTGACAATTTATTTATTTATTTTTTGGTCCACCAAGGTATTTCAGGTTGAAAATGGGCATTGCGATGCACAAGCCATTTAGCTGGTTTTAGCCCATAGCTCTGACACAAAGCCCATTCAATTCAGTGGGATTCAAATCAGCACTAAAGGTTTGTGCCAAAACCAACTGAATGCAGTATCACACTTTAAATCATAGATTAGTTTACAAATTGAACTAAGCCATAATCGTTAGTGCCCATACCCTATAATAAGCTACGCCTAATTCCTTCTATATTAACTTCAAACCAAACCATTCCAAATTTAATAAGTGAAATAATTTTAAATTCCTGGAAGACCTAAGCCTCTCCACCTAACAATTCTCTATAAAAGAGCTTATCTCAAGCTGCTAACTCAGCCTCCTGATGGACAGTTCCTAAATTAAATATCCCAAAGCTTGTTTCCTATTCCAAAAGTGCTTGGACCATATGGATCTTTCCTCTTCATCTCAAGTTTTTTCTATAGTCTGATATTTTAACTCACTGTCTTCCTGATGGATACCTTTAGTATGCAAAATGCTTTCTCTCTAACATAGCCATAAAGCCAAAACCAGACTTATTCTAATGTACGGTGTTAAACTGTACAACGGCTCTGATAACCTGAATGAATCCTATTTCCATGTCCAGAGATTTGAAAACCAAGTGTTTTGGTGATCTTTCCAGTACACAACAATGGCAGATGGCATGCACTGGATCAGAAGCATGAAAACCAATCTGTTTCACATTAATCATAGACATCACCCCCCCCCCCCCACCCTCATACTTCATTAATAAGGCTATTTGTAGTAAAGCAGGATCTTAGGAACTGACTATTCCTCACCTGAAAAATTAATTATGTCTGTCAGTCTAGTTAGATACAGCCTGTCTGGCTGGATGTTGTATGTAATCAGGTTTTTCTAGGCCTGAGCCTTAAGGGTCAAACTGTGGTAAGTATGGCTCATACGTGCCCACCACGCAACCTGTGCCCAGTCTCACGGGCTGCAATGTAAGTGGAAGCTGTCCAATCCTCTTTGATGCTGCTTGCAGCGGTCAGTAACTAATTTTTCAGGTGACTGTGAAAAGCTGTGTCAGAAAATAATATCTAGTTCATGTAAGACTATTAAGATGAGTAAATGCCATTTACTGCTGAGCACATAGGCAAAACAAGACTGGTCATGTTCTCAGCAGAGCCTTTGTCTCTCTGGGAATGTTATCCCAGACTGATTTTGTTAAATTAGCGCAATACTATGGAGGTTGTAATTCTAAAACCACTTACTCTAGAGTAGTCCTGTTGACTTCGATAGGATTACTCTAATGTTCTTAGGATTGCAGCTTTCAGTTTAAGCAAAGCTTTCATTGCTTTAACCTTAAATTGATTCCTTGCCAATTGAATCTAAGTGACTAAAAGGCACTCCTAAATCAAAAGAAGAGTATCCACACAGGTGGGCTGAACTGATTTAACTCAAATCAATACAGTTTGCTTGTTCAGACAAGTACTGAGACACAGCCTCTTTGCACCAGTCAAGTGGCACAAAGTTCCTGTAATATGACAGTTAATGGCCATCATAAAATTCATCTCTTGTAGGAAACTTCCTGCTGGTATAACGATGTTCCTGCAGTGAAGGAAGAAAGGATGTAGAAGATGATGGTTCATCAGGGACAGAAACTGAGCAAACTCTGCTATGATTGTTCTCCATTGGCACAGAGTTTGCTCTGCACAGGTGTTGTGAAGGGGTTATATGGGGGACACTTGCCTGATCCTCCCCCCCCCTCCCAAGCTGTGCTCTCTATGGCCATTTTTAAATGGGCCACCGATAGGGGGTAAGCAGTCCGTGTGCAGTGGGTGGAGTGTCACTGTGGGGGCTGTGTGTGTGGGGAGGGAGCAAATAGGCACACACCTATCTCCACCCAGCTCACACACAGAGCAACCCTCCTTTTCACTGGTTGCTCCATGCGTGGAGGTGGGTGAAATTTTGTGGAGGCACGTGGGTCACAGGAGCACCCACCCACCCACACACACACCCCTCCACATCCATATGGGATGCTCCCACTCATGTCGGCTGGGTGGGAGCATCCCATCTGAATGTGGAGGGGTAGTTGTGTGTGCGTGCTACCGTGACCCATGATCCTCCACCCATTTCCACTCACCTCCACTCATTGCCCATGCATGGAACAACCAGTGAAAAGGTGAGTTGCTCCATGTGTGAAGCTAGGTGGAGGTGGGTAGAGATGGGTGTGCACCTATCTTCTCCCTCCTCCCACCCTACTGGGTGAACATGAGTGGGAGAGTCTCATTTTAAAATGGCCTATGTTCAATACTCTGTCATAGGATGACAGCTAAAGGGTGTGAGGCTGGCATACTTGCAGCTGTGCTGGGTGTAGCATGGTGAGAGGGTATCTGCTGACAGTAAAGTAACTAAAGTTGAATCGATGATTATCTAAGAATGCTGTTTCCATCAGAAACAGACCATTCTCCGCCTTCTGTGTGATGTGAAAATGTACTGCTTTCTCACTGTTTTGTCAATTCCCATTTGGGAATGTCTTTGTTCAATACTACTGTGACTTTGTTTGGTACTTTGTCTGCTACTTTGGTCTTTTATATACTGCCTTCGAAATGCAAATGACAAAACAGATACTGAAAAGTGTCAGAAAGGGATGAAAAGTGACAAAGAATTGTCATCTGTATGCCTGATTTCAGAGGAAGTGCGATAGCAACATGGGACACAGAAATACCAAATGATCACCAACATTCCCAGCCCAAAAGGCTGGGATTTTCTAACCGTTTTGGAACAGCCATTTACAATTCATCTCTATATGGCACCAATGGACCTTGACCCAGGTGGGTGATGGGAGATCCTGCACCAGTCACCACTCTACGGCTGAATGTACAACAGGGAATTGGGTCTGACCACGAAGACCGACATTGAGGTTGTCTGGATGAGGCCCATCATCCTTGGGGATCTGGTCTACCCTCTCATTATGTGGCTGATGAAGGCTTATGCCACGCCTAATACATCGGAGCAGACATCTTCAACAGGTGGTTGAGTGTTGCCCACTGCATTATAGAACACTCCTTCAGGGCCCTCAAACAGTGGTGGAGGCTGCTGGACAGACGGGACGACTTCTGGCTAGAGAGACAGTTGACTTGCTGATTGTCCATAACATTGTGGAGACAGAGAAAGGTACCCTGGATTTCCCCCCACCCCCTCCACAGGTGGACCTGGTGTTCCTGTATGAGCAGTAGGGGGCCAGGGCCGAGCGGCACATGGCCCACTGGATAAGGGATGCCCTGTGCCACCACATTGCACCAAAGGAAGCAGGGAACAACCAGCCTTGATCCCCAGAAGAGTGGGGTCAGGAGCCCTATGTAAAGAAATGTCTGTAAAACCCCATATAAATAATTGTACATAAACCACTACCAGTGTGTGTGTGTGTGTGTGTGTGTGTATGCACATGTCTCTCATTCTGTGCCATCACACCTCCCACCCCATCAGGATGGTAAACCCTCAAGTACACATGATTGAATGGTAGGTAACCTCACTCTCCCCACTTTTTTTGCCTCATCACCAGCAGAGGACTGGGGAGCTATGGGACCTGGGTTCACTCTCCTGATATCAAAGGTTTTGTAAACCTGAGGAAAACAATTAGGGGCTCAAAGGTATGGTGATTCCAGTTGATGAAGCCTTAAGCCTACAAAGTGGAGGAGAGCTTCATCAATGATACAAATCAATGCTGTGGTCAAACAATAAGGACAGTTCCCCCACCCCACCCCACTATCCCAATAAGGTATTGGCTAAGACCCGTCAAGTTGACTAAAACCTAGAACCCCATCCCAATCCCAATAATGAAACCACCACAAATGGGATGGAAGGGTAAGGCTTAGAATATTATAACAACAAGGAAATGAAGGGGAGGGGGGAGTGGGTAGATGGAGTCAGGAGGAAGGGGAGGAGAGGGAAAGGCAGGACAAGTGGTCCTGAAGAGAGGGATAATTTACCCAGGAGTCCGCATCTGGGAAAGCAAGTAAACACTCACATTACTTACATACTGGGTGAGGGTGCAGTGGAGCTCAAAGAACTGTAGCATTGTGTCCCTCGTTTCCATTCTTGACTCACCCAGTTCAGTGCAGGCAGCTCACAGCTCTTCCAGAAGGTCTTTCCAGTGTCTGTCCTCCTGCCAGTGGTCCCTGTGGACCTCTGTAGCAAGGGCTCTGAGGTGTTCTTCATTCTGCTTCAAGGCCCTCCTGTGTTGCTCAGCCATGGCTTTGATGGCATCCCTGATCTCATCCACCTGGTGCGTGGTTTCCTCCTTCAACTCCTTGGCAAGGTTCTATCTTCACTGCCTGTTCCATGTCTGCCACTCCTGATTCATCTGGTGCTCCCAGCTGGCCCTGGCTGCGGCTGAGGTGGTGGTGGAAATGCAGAAGGAGATGAAAGGTGCGTGATGCCACCCCACTCCAGGCTGTACATCCTGGTGTGTGCCCCACCCACCCACTTGTGGTAGTCAGTGCCTGGGTGTCTGCAGGTGCCCTTGACCTCCATCCCCCATGAGTCTGGCTGCCTCTTCTTGCAGTGCACTCCCACTTGGTGGGCACACTCATCATTCCCACACAGAGCCGGTGTGTCCTGGTGCTGTTTTGTAGAGCTCCTGTTGCTTTCCCAGACATCTATGCACATGGTATAGGCAGGGCTCTGAGGGAAATGCGCAACCGCGAATCACGGGTTTTATGCAGAATCCCGGCCACAGGGAAATTCCACATGGAATTTTCCTTGCCAGGTGACATCACTGCATTCAAGCCTTGCATTGGCTTGCATGCAGTGATGTCACTCATCAATCACCTCACACAAGCCAATCAGAGGCTTGCATGTGATGAGTGAGCGGTCACATCACTGAATGCAAGCCAATCAGAGACTTGTGTGCAGTGATATCACCCAATCCACATGGTCTGGCCGGCCGGGTCTCCTGCTGCTGCCACCGCTACACCAAATTTCCCCACTGATTAGCGGGTCAGAGTGAGTTGGCAATGGGACAGAGAAGGGAAGCAGCAAGGGGAGGGAAATTGGGCCAGTGTAAGTTGTCTGGTTTTCTCCCCCCCGTGCCTGCTTCCTCCCCTCCCCCTTCAGGTTTCCTCCCTCCTCCCTCCCTGCTCTGGAACATAGCCAACTTACCCTGGCCCACTAGGCAGTGAGGAAACTCCAGCACACTGGCAGGAGCTTTCAGTCCTCATGGTCTGGCCAGCAGCATCTCCAGCTGCTGCACATAGTCCTCTTTTTATGTTTACAACACTGTGGAACAAAAGTATTTCCCCAATGTTTGTGTTATAATGTCTGTGCTGATCTGCATTACAAAACGTGGGTGAGGAGGAGGCTACCAATCTGGGATAAATTCTGCTAAATCCTCTGTTGGAACTTTCCCTTTCAATTTGTAGTGGTGTACAGTTTTTCAGTTTGCTAAATACATCAAATTCCATGGAGTTCCCCTGCGGCAGATTGCTTTTAAAAGGGTATGACTTCAACCTCTCTTTCAGTCAGGGCCATGTTCACAGCACCTCTTAAGAAAACCAAATTGATGTATCCATTCTGTTTTTCCTGAGGGATATTCTGGCAGGCTGTAAACTACTTCAGATTATTCCTCTATGCTAGCAACCCAGTGTAGTGATTTTTGTTTGTTTCTTTCTTTCTTTTTCTTATTGATATTTCTGGTTCTAATTAATCCCACAAGATTTTATTCTTATAGTATAACTAACAAATAGCAGTTTTATTTTTTCTTGGATCAGTTAACTAAGTTGTTACATATTTCAAACCTGTTGAAAATGCATGCTGGGAAGCAAATCACTCCTCCAATCCCCACCATCTCTTCTCAATATTTGCTTCTCTTCTGAAGCCTCCCTGTCATCCCCTGCCTCCCTCTCTCTCTGCACAGGATTTTCTGTCCTTTTTCAACAAGATTGATAAATTCCATCTTGCTATAACTTCCCAACCTTCTCTCTCCCTCATTTCCTTCACTGCTATTTCCCCTCCTGCATCTCTTCTCTTCTCCTTCATTGAATCACATGGCTTCCAGTGCCACCTGTATGCTGATGACACGCAACCCTATCTCTCCACTCCCGCTCTCCTCCTCCATCTTATCTCGTATCAGTGACTGTCTCTTTGACATCTCTGCTTGGATGTTTTGCTACCAACTCAAGCTTAATATGGTGAAGACTGAACTCCTCATCTTCCCCATCAAAATGTTCTACATCCCTCTCTATTTCCATTGAGGATGTCACCATCCAGCCTGTCCCTCAGGCATGTAGCTTGTGATTCATCTTTGATTCCTCCCTCTCCTTTACACCTCAGATCTTCTCCTTTATGCCTTATGTTGTGAGTTGCTCCAAGCTGCTGTGACAGGAGACAGCAACCTAGAAATTGAAATAAAATTAAATTTAAAATAAAAAGATACAGGCTGTTGCCAAATCCCACTGGTTTGCCTTTTATAATATTGCTAAAATCTGGCCCTGCCTTACTTTTGCCACTGTAAAAACCCTAGTCCATGCTCTAATCATCTCTAGCTTTGACTACTGTCTCCCCACTCTTACCTTGCCCCCTTCATCTCTGTTTAACGCTCTGCTGCCAAAGTAATCCAACTTGCCCATTGCTTTGACCACATTCAGCCTCTCCTCGTTGCCCTATACTGACTCCCCCTATGGAAAGATGTTCAGCACAAGCTCCTCGTCTTCACCTTCAAGACTCCTTGTGGCCTTGCTTTCCCATATCTCTCCGCTTGCCTCTTATATCTTGCCACATTCCTTCCCGGGAGCTTTGCTCCTCCATTGCCCCCATCCTCGTCAGCTTGCAACTCTCCTAACTCCTCTAAACGTTTTTGCCCCTTCTCTCTTACTGCCCCCCAAGCTTGGAACTCCCTTAGGGATGTGTGAACGTGGTTTGGATGTTCGGAGTTCAGACCGAACTCGGTCTGTTTGGATGACCGAACTGAACGTCCGAAACAAACTCAACCAGAGCTATTTTGGGTGGTTTGGGGTCTGGTTAGTCCGGCCTCCTTCCGTCTGGATGGGGCCTTGTCCCAGGCCCGCTGCGAGCAATTTGTCACCTACTTCACAGACAAGATTGCTCAGATCCAGAGCAACTTCGACACTGAATTGAAGGCAGTAAGTGAGGAGCGTGAGGTTGCGGAGGCCCCGTCTGGTTCATCTTCTTGGGTTGAGTTTCAGGAAGTGACGCCAGCCAATGTGGCTGATGTCCTGGGGTCTGTTAGGGCCACCAGTTGTCAAATCGATCTGTGCCCGTCCTGGTTTGTGAAAGTCTCCAGGGTGACGCTGGGGACGGTGCTGGTGAGGGTTATCAATGCGTCCCTTCAGCAGGGTAGATTGGCGCCCAGTCTTAAGCAGGCTGTGGTGCGTCCCCCCCTGAAGAAGCCATCTTTAGACGGGGATGCGCTCGCCAGCTACTGCCCTGTCTCTAACCTTCCCTTTTTAGGGAAGGTTATTGAATGGGCGGTGGCACTGCAGCTCCAGCAGCATCTTGATAGCATCGGTTTCTTTGACCCTTTTCAATCTGGGTTCCACCCCAGTTATGATACTGAGACACCGTTGGTGGCTTTGGCCGACGATCTCCGCTGGGAGATGGATGCAGGACGTTCAACACTTCTAGTCCTGCTAGATCTCTCGGTCGCTTTTGATACCATGGACCATGGGCTGCTGTTGAGATGGCTGCAAGATCTGGGGGGTCTGGACGGGACAGTTCTTGGATGGTTCCGCTCATTCCTCTCATATAGAAGCCAGCGAGTGGTGCTGGGAGCTGAAACATCATGTCCCCAGGCCTTGACTTGTGGCGTTCCGCAGGGTTCCATTCTGTCTCCACTATTATTTAATGTGTATATGCAGCCCCTGGGGGAGATTGTGAGATGGTTCAGGGTGTGTTGTCACCAATATGCTGACAACACACAGCTGTACCTCTCTTTTTCAACGGACACAGGTCCTGCTGTCTTGATACTCTCCCAGTGTTTGGAGGCCGTGGCGGATTGGATGAGGCAGAGCAGACTGAAGCTGAACCCAGATAAGACGGAGGTGATGGAAGTGGGGAGGGTGAAGGAGGTGTCGGCTCCTCCTATTGAGGGGGTCTGCCCTCCGGTTGACCAGCAGGTTCAGAGTCTGGGGGAGATTTTGGATGCGGACCTCCGCCTGGATCAACAGGTGGAGGTGGTGGCTAAAGCCGCCTTCTGCCAGCTGTATCTGGTGCGGAGGCTGCGCCCATACATCTCCAGACCTGACCTGGCCACTCTCATCCATGCCTTCATTACCTCGAGGCTTGACTACTGCAACGCACTCTATGTGGGGCTTCCCTTGATATTGGTTCAGAGGCTGTAGCTGGTGCAGCTGGTGCAGAATGTGGCATACTGTCTCCTTACAGGGACGGTCGCCATGAGAACATTACACCAGTGCTCCATTCTCTGCACTGGCTGCCTATAGTGTACCGAGCCAAGTTCAAGGTGTTAGTATTGGTATACAAAGCCCTATACGGTCTTGTCCCCTGTTATATCGGGGACCGGCTCACCTTCCATGACTCAGGATGGACCCTCCAATCCACTGGGGGTGCCTATCTGGAGGACCCCCATGTAAGGCAGGGGGCCACCATGGAGAGGGTGTTCTCGGTGGTTGGACCACGGTTGTGGAACTCCCTTCTGAAGGAAGCCCACCTGGACCTGGTTCTGCTCGCCTTTCAGCAGGTATGCAAGACTTGGCTGTTCGCCCAGGCCTTTGGAGGGGAGGGGGGGAGGGAGGGGTAAATGGGGGAGATTGGTGGGGTGGGAAATTTGGGAGAATTGGAGGGTAGGGTTAGGGTTGGGTTTTTTTTAATTTTTTTAAAGTGATGTTGTTTTTAATGTATTTTATTGTTTTGCCGTATTGTTAGCTGCACCGAGATGCCGTGGGCATGAGGGGGTGGCATAGAAATGCTAATGAATAAATAAATAAATAATAAGCAAATAAGCAAATAAGCAAATAAATACATAAAAAAGACTGAACAGTTCAGTCATGTTTGGGTGAGTTCGGATGAGTTCGGGGGTGGGAAAAACGTGACTGGAAGGGGGAGGCAGCTGAGGAGCAGACTTCCTGGCACCAGGGGTGGTCTCAGGGTGAAATGATACCAATACAAAAAAAATATCTTCAAATTCAGTATCAATATCGGTACCGATAGCGCTATTTCGAATGTTCGGCAATGTTCGGCCAAACCGAACTCCGCCGAGCCGAACAACTGAACCCGAACTCGGTTTTCGAACTGAATGACCAAACAGCCGAACATACGAAACGCATTCTATTTGCACATCCCTAAACTCCCTCGCTGAAGACATTCTTTCTGCTCCCTCCCTCCCAACTTTCAAATCCCTCCTGAAATCCTTTCTTTTCTGTCAGGCTTCCCTGGCTTGCCATGAGTGAAATTGCATGCTTTCCCCTCCCTCACTCAGAATTTCTTCCCTGTAAGTAAGTTAAACATGTGCACCTCAACCTCATGAATGTATCCTTGTCTATAATAATAATAATAATAATAATAATAATAATAATAATAATAATAAATCATTAATAATAAATCATTAATCATTAATAATTGATAATTGATCATTACTGATTAATGATTAATATTATGGATTTGGCAGCATCATTTTCAGATTTATTGGTTGTTGGATTGTTATTATTTTATTGTCTTTTGAAGTCAACACAGGGTCTGATCCAAGGCTCGGGGAGTGACCTGATCCCAGGGGTAGGTAGGGCGCA
This sequence comes from Sphenodon punctatus, assembly GCA_003113815.1. NCBI lineage: Eukaryota > Metazoa > Chordata > Lepidosauria > Sphenodontia > Sphenodontidae > Sphenodon > Sphenodon punctatus. The sequence goes on along the minus strand of QEPC01000529.1, from coordinate 6,496,365 downwards.
TGCCATTCAGGGCTTTATAGGTAAGCACCAAAATCTTGAATTGGGCTCAGAAAACTATAGGCAGCCAGTGTAGAGACTGGAGGAGAGGTGTAATGTGCTCATGGAGGCACATCCCCATAAGAAAGTGGGCCACCGCATTCTGCACTAGCTACAGTTTCAGGACCATCATCAGGGGTAACCCCACATCGAGTGCATTACAATAGTCTATTCTCAAGGTAATGAAAACATGGATGATGGTGGCCAGGTCAGAGTCCGAGACATACGGCTGAAGCTGCCGCACCAGATGTAACTGGCAAATGAGCTCCTCGCCACCACCATCACCTGGACATCCAGGCGGAGTTGGGAGTCAATGAGCACTGTAATCTATTAATCAGCTAAACCTTTCCCAAAAATGTTAAATGCTAGCAGGGAAAGTACTTAGTTTCTTTCCTTAAATATCCTTGAATTAATTATGTGACAACTAGATTTATCTTCTCATGTTACTCATTAAACCTCATGAATTGGTATTTTCAGATTAAGCAAATGACTATTTAACATAATGTAATTGCAATATTACCTCAACATTACATTATTTTCATGATACTCTTTTTTATAAATTTATTTATTAACTTAAGCAAGATATCTAATTCCATATACTTTTTGTTAATTAATTCAGTTGGGGAAGTTCACCTCTGATGTAAGCTCTGATTCTCCCTCGGGAAGGTCTCAGTTTTTACACAGTTCTCCATATATGTTAACTAAGAATGAAGTAGCCAACTAATTTATTCAAGGTCATAGTCGATGAGTTGACTAAGCTTGGCTTAGCACTGCAATATTCTTCTGGATCTTTCGTTTCTTTTGCTCTTTCAATTAAGTTATGTGTCATCATTTTTGGGTTGTGTTTGTTTTGACCATTTATTTATTTAGATTTATATCCCATAAAACCATACATAAAGTCCTCAATCCACTCTCTGCACTGGCTGATGGTGGTTTTCCAGGCCTGATTCAAGGTGTTGGTTTTGACCTATAAAGCAAATGGCCTAGGCCCTACCTATCTGCAGGACCACCTCACTCCCTGGGTGCTGTATCGACCTCTGTGGTCATCTGGGGGCTCCCTGCTCGAGGTCCCCCTAGTCTTCTGAGGGGCCACCCAGGGGAGGGTGTTCTCAGTGGCTGCACCATGGCTGTGGAACTCCCTTCATGTGGAGGCCTGGTTAGTCCTGTATCTCCCCTCTTTTAGAAGAAGTTATAAGACCTGGCTGTTCCACCAGGCATTTGGCGGGGGAGATGGGTGAGGGGGTGGAGGTTTTTTTGCAGTATGTTTTTTTTTTCTTTTCCTCCTTTTAGTTGTTTTAATTGTTGTTTAAAATGTTGTTTTATGAATTGTAAGTCGCCCCGAGCTGCCTGGGGCAGGAGGGGCGAGGTAGTAAAAGTTTAAAAATAAATAAAAATAAATAAATAAAATATATTCTATATTCCAAAAACCTATGGTTTAAGAATGCAGTTAAGACTCTTCTCATTCTACTTATAATTCAAAAAGAGAGGGAATTGTACGGGGAGGGAGAGGGGGAGGGAGGATGGGGGTGGATGTGTTGCACACATTGTGCACACCTTGATTGGCTAGGCAATTAAACGGCAGCAGCTGCTGCACATGGCAACACCTACTGAGGCACCAAGGTGCTTCACATGTTTTCCAAAGTTTACCGATGTTATGTGCTTCGGTCATTGAAGTTTGAAGCTTCAGCAAGAACACCAGATTTCCTTCAAGTACACGGACTGACTATTCGGAACTTCAGAAATAGGTCCGAATACCCGGATGTACTATTCAGTTCAGCCCTAGTTAAAAGACATCTTCCATCAACTCTCCACCAATTACTTTTCCCCTAACTTCCATTGTCTCACATCATCTGATTTCTTCCAACTGTGACACAGTACAGCATGAGCAACTTCACTATTCCCACACATTCCTCTTCTCCTTATCTATAACATACAAAAAATAAGCAACAAACAATAAGATTCATGCTTAACTATTGTGCAGTAAAATTTTTATATCCAATATAAAATATATATATTTTCTATATATCTCACAATTTCAAAATGAGATATATATACTATTGTTCTAGTTTCATGAAGTTTTCTTACAAATGCAATTTTACTATATAATAAAGTGTGAAACTGACTGCTAGTGCCTATTTTTTTGGGGGGGGCTGTTATAAATAAAGTAGAAGAGGAATGTGAGTGAATAGTGAAGTTGCTCATATTTTTTGTTGTTGTTACTATTATTATGATTATTATTATTATTATTATTATTATTTAATGTATTTATACTCCACCCCTCTTGTCTCCAGCAGCTCAGGGTAGCTTGCACCAAAGGAAAACAACACGGTAAAAACACAATATAAAAATACTTTAAAATCAATACAAAAGGAGCAATAAAAATGTGCAGAGAACATAAGTAAATTATCCCACTCACACCCTAAACCTCCCCTTTACCAAGCAAGTTCAGCAGCACTGGTGCAGTTGCCAAGAACGCCCACCTTTTGGTCACATCCCGCCTATAGCGGGGAACCTCCAGAAGGGTGCCCCCGAATGACCGCAAGAGCCACCCAGGAGCCCATGAAGTGAGGCAATCCTTCAGATAGTTAGGGCTCAGGCTGTTTAGGACTTTATAGATCAGAACCAGCACCTTGAATTGGGCCCGGAAGCCTATAGGCTTTGCAGAACTTGGAGCACCAGTGTAATGTGCTCCCAATGGTCCGTCCCCGTAAGCAGACAGGCCACCACATTATGCACCAGCTGCTGCCTCTAGACCATCACCATGGGCAGTCCCATTTAGAGTGCATTACAGTGGTCCAGCCTCAAGGTGACAAATGGTGGCAAGATCACAGTCCAAGACACATGGACAGAGCCTCTTCACCAGATGTAAATGGTAGAAATCATTCCAGGCCACAGTCGATACCTGGAGATCCAGGTGCAGCTGTGAAGCTAGGAACACCCCCAGGCTCCTTATGTGAGATGCCAACACAGGGCGGACCTCTCTTCACATCCTCACTGTAATGCATAAGAGACATTAATCTGCAAAGTCAATCAAGAGACAGATTATGCACATTGCCCATATCCACTTCCTATAGCAGAGGTGAGGAAACATTTCATTCCCAGGGGCCACTTGTGAAATTAGCACAAGCTTTGAGGGTCACATAGATATTGGAGGCAAAGGTTCTTAAGGGGTTGGCTTAAGGAGGATTCAGATCTTGGATCTATGCCATGAATGTGTCCCCTATAGAGCTTCAACCAGAAACTGGAAGATTCAGGCACCCATGATGAAACTGGGGTGCCCAAATCAACCTGTCCCTGTTTGGGCACCATTGATGCCTGAATCAATAGGCTGTTTGAACTTCGGACTGACCTTCGAAAATGAATGCCCCGGAAGCGACCGCTGTAGAACTTCCATCCGGGACTTGGAAGTTTCAAAGGCTGCTTCCCCCACTCCCCATCCCAACACACACACAAGTAACACTAAGCTGAAGGTGCTGTTGTGGGGATGGAGGAGTGCCAGCCAGCCTTTCAAAGTGACGGACCCTGGCTGGAACCATTGCGTAGCCAGGCTCCACAACGCTCTTGGAGGGCACTTGTCAGTTTCAGAAGCAGCTTCTAGGTCACTACGCTTAGCAGAGCACTGTTTGGGGGAAGCCTTGGTCCACCTTTGAATTTGACAAGCCCTAGCTGGAACAGTGCAGAGCTGGGCTCTGCAATGTTCCCATCTGATGCTTGTAAGTTTTTCTGAGTAATGCTCGCATTTGAGCATTGAACAAACAATTGGTCCTCGAGTAGCCCTTCAGGTGCCTGCTGAGGTGCCTGAAAATATAGGCACCTCAGCAGTCATTTTATCACTTGATACAGTTCTAGTCTCCTATCTTTGTACGCACACTTCCTTACCCTGGGCTCAGTTTTTCAGTGCTTGTAGGCAGGAAAAGGATCCAAGTGCTATATCAAGGTACTGGGAAGGGTCACATGAAAAACTAGATATGGGCTGCATAAAAACCTCTGGACTTAAGGTTTCCCACTCCTGTCCTACAATATCAGTTTCTTCTACACAAATGCAAAATGATACTTTTTTCTAAGGATTTATGATCAGGCCCAATATTTTATGCAGGCACACTAGGGTTTAGTGGTGTTAATGTCATTTTCATTATTACAATAACAATAATGAAAAATGTCATTTTAGTTATAGTTATTTCAATAACGAAAATGACAAATAATAATAACAAAAATAGAAATGAAAACGATATTTTGTTTTTGAAATAAAGGGAAAAAACTGAAAAAAATATTTCTGGCTATAACGTTTTTATTTCTTATTCAGTTCTCATAAAACTTGGTGATATTGTACCCCAAACAGATGGCATTATGAGTACTAATTTTTGAAATGATTAGATAAAGAAAACTGATTTTAGAAGCAATTGAATGTTGTGATTTTAAGAAAATCTCCATGGCTACAAATTTTTATCTTCAATTCAATTTGCATGACACTTGTAAATAATATGTCCCTCTACAAGCTTAACAATCCTGCCAATTTTCAGAAAGATTGGTTAAAGGGTCCTGATTGTATAAGACATTAGGTTTAAAATACATTTCCAGCTGTAACATGTATATATTCCATCCTGTTTACAAGATATTTGGCAGAAATTTATCATATACTTTCCTGTCATCTCTGCCAAACTACAGGACAATTTGATAAATTGACCCAATTTTATAAGCAATGGAAGGGGTCCCCTTGAAGACCATTATTCAGATAAATAGCAGCACATGCAGTGCCAGTCAGAGGCAGGCACCTGACATGGCAGGGGGAGGTAGGCTGTAGGAGGGAGAATGTGGATCAACCAAAAAGACTGATAGACACATTCACCAGGCAATTACTGCACTATTCCAGTTTTACAGGCCAATCGGTAGTGGCTTTGAGGCAGGTATAGGGGGTGGCTCTGAGGCGGGCATATAAGGGACATAACTGGGACTTTGGGGGTAGCATTCCAGAAATCAGGAGACATAGTTTACATATCCAGGCTGGCCATTTATCATCACAATCACATCCTGCAGCACTGTGACACAGGACATAACAGAATCTCTATTGGCTCTTTCCTAAACGGATGCTTCTGATTTCCCAGTAACAAGTGGGGCAGAAATGTTGGGATGGTCACAGAACAGAATGAGGATATTTGGTTGACATTTTTGCTGGCCAATTGGCATCACAAACCGATCTTATACCTCAATGGCATGTAAGAGAATCCCGAGCATAGGCTCTTTCTCTGCATATGCTGTGCAGGCATATAAAATTGGGACCCTTTATCTTTCTGATATTTGGAAGAGATAGATCCCTGCAAAATTTCATGTACACTGGTTGGACTACAAAGTTATTACAGTCAGACATACATTTATAGGTTTATTGCTTATACCACAAGGACCCTTTATCAAATCATTCTGAAAGTTGGCAGAGGTAGTAAACATGGGAAGGTGTATAAACTTGCCAAGTTTCATCTACATTAAGTGTGAGACAAATAATTTACAGCCAAGAATGTATATGAAGATTTTTGCAAAATAATATATTTCACCTGCTTATAAAATTGGATTCCTTTATCCAATCTTTTGGGACTTTGTTACACATAATGCCTTCCATTGGAGGTACAATCCCTGCACATGTTAGCCAAATGTAGTGGGGGGGGAGAGAGTTACAGTTGAAAATGTGTTTTCCATTGAAACCAATGGAAAATGAAAACAAAAGCAAAAGCAAAAACGAAATTTTGATATTTTTGAAAATGAAAACGACAGATTTAAATAACGAAAACACAAAATTAAAATGAAAAATGACATGGGCTCCTGGTGCACACCTCTACTAGGGTTTGATCTCATGAGTAGGACTGCTCTGGGGCAGTTACTCTGGAGGAAATCCTGGGGAGTATCTCCCTCTCTCGGTCTTTTCTTACAAGCAGTAAAAATCAAGAAGTAGCGTAATCTTACATTTCCTACCTCCCCCTTTAATGCTTGCTAGGCAGTTGAAAGACAGTTGAGGCAAGTGCTAGAGGTGTGCATCAGGGACCCATGTCACTTTTCATTTTTGTTTTTTATTTTTGTTATTTAAATCTTTTGTTTTCATTTTCATAAATATTTATTTATGAAATATTATGAAGTAAGCTATTCACGAAGTAGCTTACAGGATGAACGTCTTACTGTCGGGAGCTGGGAGTGAACAACGGGGAATGGATGGCCCATTGTGACTGTTGCTTCTTCTCCCAAGCGATCAAGATTGGCCGCTGTCAGAGGACAGGATGCTGGGATTGATGAACCATTGGTCCATAGCACTACTTATGTTCTTATGTTTTAAAATATCAACATTTCGTTTTCGTTTTTGCTTTTATTTTCGATTTCCATTTGTTTCAATAGAGAACACATTTTCAGCTGTAACTTTTTTTTTCATTATATTTGGATGAAATTTGGAAGTATTGTACCTCCAATGGAAGGCATTAACTGTACCAAATTTCAGAAAGATTGGATAAAAGAATCCGACTTTATAAGCAGTTGAATTGTGTTATTTTGCAAAAAAACTGCATATATATTCATGGCTGTAACTTCCTTGTCTCCCATATAATGTGGATAAAAAGTGGCAATTTTCTACCCCTCCCAATGTTTACTATTTATGCCAGTGTTCAGAAGGATTGAATAAACGGTTTCAGTGATATAAGTAATTAACTTATAAATGTATGTCTGACTGTAACATCTATTTAGTCCAACCATGAAATTTGGCAGGGCTGTATCTCACACCTTCAGGATCATCTCTGCCAAGTATCATAAAGATTTGATAAAGAGCCACATTTGTATAGGACTGCACAGCATATGGAGAGAATAAGCCTATGCCAGGGATTCTCTTACGTGTCTCTTACGTATTTGTTTCTCAATATTTTTTTTTATATCCACTTTTATTTTAAATACACCCATTTTAAAAAAGAAAAGACACAAAAGGGCTGCTGGGGCCATTATGCACATACAGGACCTTTTCCAAGATGGCACAGGCAGCATCGGTGCCATTTTTGAAAAGGTACATGCGCAGAACATCTGCCCTTTTCCAAAATGGCGACAACGCTACCCACACCATCTTGGAAAAGGGTTACACAGGTGAAGAACAGCCCGATGGCCATTTTGCAATTGCACAGTGATATATTTTTTTAGTGAGATTCTTGCGGGATTCTTGAAACCCTTAGCGAGATTGTCTCAAGATCTTGCTAGGGTTTTTTGATTCTTGTAAGATTCAAATGGGTTCTAGTTTCAGCCCTAAATCTTTTCTAATTCTGTAGGTGGCCATCCCAAAGGCTGCAGAGCAGGGCTGCATACAGCAATCAGGTGATCAATGCTCAAACAGCGCACAAGCCGGACACAAATAACGTTCATCTTGTTTCGGTACCCAGTTGCACTTACACATGCGGTGACCCGTGCAATTCCCATGCAGTTTCCTCTGTCCTCTGTTGTGCACAGAGCCTGGCTGTGTGCGGGGGTTTAGGATTGTGCCCATTGAAAACAAGACAAAATAAAGATAACCCAATATTTATTCATGTTTCAAATCTCTTGTCTGTAACGCATTTTAATGGGGGTCAAGGAGAGGATGGGATGTACCAATACACTTGAAATGGAACTGAATCTCACTCTCCCTTCATGAGAGAAAGACAAAAAGGCTGATATTCAAGCTTGGGCACCTCTTTCCCAGTTTCCTCCCAAGACAAGCGCTTGAAAGGACAACGGGGAAATGATGGACTGATTTGTCCCTTTTTATGTGCACGAGATCATCATCATCATCATCATCATCATCATCATCATTTAATTTCTATCCCGCACTCTTTCCAAAGACTCGAGGCGGCGTACAACATCATCAGTACACTTACTGGGGTTCTTCCCACACAGGGGACCCAGCAATAACAATATAACATACATATCAAAAACCAACCTTACTAATACCTCCTCTGACCATGCCTACATATCAGGCAAATAGTCCCCTCACTCCCACTACCTATACCCTGCTGCCACCAGGGTATACAGCTGGCTCCACCCCTCTCTCACTGGGGGGAGTCAGCCAACTTCACTACCTCTTTCGTACAATACAATACCCACCCCACCATAGCATAACCCCAACAAAGAAGTCCACCTTGGTCCAACACCGGCCAAGGCAGACCCCTAAACAGCATTAGATGCTCGACATTAATAATTACACAGTTCCCCATACCCCAGCCACTCCCTCCCACCTAATCACAACAATTGAACCCCTCCATCCCCGACTGGCCCCGAAGGGCCCCAAAGGGCTGCACCCTTTGGCCGCGGTCCTTCGGCTCACGGCCACCGACCCCGCAGGCGCCGGCGTGTTGGTTTTCATGCCGCTGGGATGTGTGTCCAGGTGGGAGGGGTAGGGCAAGCAGCCAAAGCCACTTACAGTTCTCCGTTTCCCCCTCCAGGTGTTGTTCCTCGACCCCCAGAGCCAGCACCAGCTGGAGCCCGCCCCGCAGCTGCCGCCAAGGATGGTGAGTGGGGCTTCTCGCCTGGCCGCCAGCATGTTGGTTTTCATGCTGCTGGGGGGGGTGTCCAGGTGGGAGGGGTAGGGCAAGCAGCCACAGCCGCTTACAGTTCTCCATTTCCCGCTCCAGGTGTCGTTCCTTGACCCCCAGAGCCAGCACCGGCCAGAGCCCGCCCCACTGCCACTGCCGCCAAGGATGGTGAGTGGGGCTTCTCGCCCGGCCACCAGCGCGTTGGTTTTCATGCCACTGGGGGGTGTCCAGGTGGTAGGGGTAGGGCAAGCAGCCGCAGCCACTTACAGTTCTCCGTTTCCCCCTCCAGGTGTTGTTCCTCGACCCCCAGAGCCAGAACCAGCCAGAGCCCACCCAGCAGCCGCCGCCAAGGATGATGAGTGGGTGGTGAGTGGCCACCGCCAAGGATGGAGATGTTGGGAGGTGGATGGGGGTGTGCAAGATAGAGGTGGCGGAGCTTACATACTGAGAAGTAGAGCTTATTAGTAGATGGGGCAGAGCTTGTCCATTTTTGAATTTTAAAATGTTGGTAATAAGTAGTGCCCCTGATCCAAGGTCTCCATGTGCACCTTGGGTGTGCACTTTGACCAAGTTCTCAATTGTGTGTATGCAGAGGGGCCCCCAGAAAAAGTTCCCAGCCTCCTACCACCAAAGCAGCCACTTCAGCCCCCCTTCTCCCTCTCCAGGTTGTAGCAGGGTCAGGAGACATTCCCTGGGTCCCCCTGCATGTGCACACTGTGGGTAATTTCAGATGTGATGGGCCTGGAGGCCCACCACGCTGAACGCTGAACCGGGATTCGTCTCGGATCCCAGTCTGTGATCAGTCCAGCTGTCCTTTAGACGTGCCAGTCTGATCGCTAACGGGAATCAGGGAGGGGGAGGGGCTACACGGTGCAACGTGTGGCCGCACAGCCCCCCCCCACGCTCCCTCGGTCAACCGCCCAGGGCGGGCGTACTGGCCAATGAGGCTGATGCACCCAATCCCATATCGTGGCTTGGGGAATGATTCTGGAACTGGGCAAGGAAACTGATGTTACTTTTGTCCCTTTCCGGATCGTGACCAAGCTAACCATGGTTCTGGACCTCGGGCCGGCTGGAGGTCGAGAACCGTGGTTAGCTGCCAGAAATTCATCGTGGTGAACATCTGGCAGGGATCAAACAGTCGTTACCATGATCCCTGCCACTACAGGGAATCCACTGGGATTCACTGTGCTGAACAGCAATTTTGTAACATCTGAAACTACCGTGTGTGTGTATGTGCAGTTATTAGTTTTAGTCTGTGTGTGCACTTTGGATCGAGGTGTATGTGACATATATTTGAACATTTGGGGTTAGAAAGCCAGGGACTGATGACAATACAATTATTAATTAATTTACTAGCCATTTAGGGTTTCGACAAATATACTTTTATTGAAAAATACACAAATGTAATACAATGATAATGATAATGCTATCATATTAAAATAATTTCAATCCATTTTATCAAAGGGATTTATTCAAATACATTTGTTGCTTTGCCTTTCAGAATCATGACAATTATTATTATTATTATTATTAACAACCATTTATATAGCGCCAGCAGTGTACCTGGCACTTTACAAAGTAATAAAATAGACATGGTCCCTGCCCCTAGGGCTTATATTAAGTTGGGATTTATAAGTATAATCAAGAGGCAATCTGAATCCCTAAACTCTAAGCCACTGGAATATTATAAATGGCATCATTACTTTAATTTTGAACATTTCAGTCTACTTTTCTGCCATGGGATTTGTGTAAAAAAGTGAAAATTGGCTTAGAATGTTTTAGAATGGTTGTTATTAGAGGTGTACATCGTAACATTTTCTATTAGTTACAAAAGTGAATGGAGCCTCTTTTTTGTGTTTGAATAATGTTATGAAAATGGATGAATGAGCAAACAATTATTGGTCAATGTTTTCGTCCTTTGCTATTTTTTTGTTTACTTTATTAAACATATTTTTTTTAAAAAAATAATCATTGTGCATGTGCAAAATGGCTGCCATGGGCATTCAGTACATGCACACCCTTTCCCAAAATGGCTGTGGCAGGGTTGGAGTCATTTTGGAAAAGGGATGAACATGCACAGAATGGCCTGGCAGGCATTTTGTGTTTGTACAGTGATTTTAAAAGTTTAATAAAGTAAACAAAAAAATGGCGATGGATTAAAATAAGTTCCACTTCTCAGTATGTAATCTCTGTCACCTCTATCATGCACACCCCCACCCACCTCCCAACATCTTGTGCACATAAAAAGGGACAAATCATTCCATCATTTCCCCCTTGTCCTTTCAAGCGCTTGTCTTGGGAGGCAACCGGGAAAGAGGTATCCAAGGCTTGAATATCAGGTTTTTTGTCTTTCTCTCATGAAGGGACAGTGGGATTCAGTTCCCATCCTCTCCTCACCTGACATTAAAATGCTTTAAAGACAAGAGATTTGAAACATGAATAAATATTGGGTTATCTTTATTTTGTCTTGTTTTCAATGGACATGATCCCAAACCCCTGCACATAACCAGGCTCTGTGTGTGACAGAGGACAGTGGAAACTACATGGGAATTGCACGGATCACCGCATGTGTAAGTGCAACTAGGAATCGAAACAAGATGCACGTTATTTGTGTCCGGTTTGTGCGCTGTTTGAGCATTGATCACCTGATTGCTGTATGCAGCCCTGCTCTGCAGCCTTTGGGATGGCCACCTACAGAATTAGGAAATATTTAGGGCTGAAACTAGAATCCATTTGAATCTTACAAGAATCAAAAAACCCTAGCAAGATCTTGAGACAATCTCGGTAAGGGTTTCAAGTATCCCACAAGGATCTCGCTAAAGAAATGTATCACGGTGCAAGCGCAAAATGGCCATTGGGCTGTTCTTCACCTGTGCAGTCCTTTTCCAAGATGGTGCGGGTAGCATTGTCACCATTTTTTTAAAAGGGCAGATGTTCTGCATGTGTACGGAGTGGCTGCCCTTTTCAAAAATGGCACCGATGCTGCCTGTGCCATCTTGTAAAAGGGCCTGTATGTGCATAATGGCCTCAACAGTGATTTTGGGTGTTTTTAAAAATGGGTGTATTTAAAATAAAAGTGTGTATAAAAAAAAATTGAGAAATTTTTTTTGACAAGACAATATCAACATTTTGGATTTTCTTACTTCTCGTTTTTATCTCAGTTCTTGTCAAGGAGCCTGATTCTTGATGAGAATCCAGAAAATGCTGTGATTGAGTTTCAGCCCTAGAAATATTGAAGTCACTTTTTCAACTACATTTCTGCAACCATGAGGTCAGGGGGAAATTCAGTGAAGATGAGGGTTAGAAACTTCTTTTCAAAACAAAAGTTCACAATTTCTGTAGCTCGTGGTTTAGAAAACACCAAGCTGGAAAACATATAGTCACTAAAGGCTTGATTCTGGGGGAATGTTCCTGTAATGTGTTTCTTGTACAACAGATCTTGCAAAATCCGTTGTCTGGTATGTGAATTGCATTATAACAAGTGTCACAAAATACCACAATATTTGTCTATTTTTTCATGATGACCACTCTGTATTTTACTGCAAGATGAATTTAGAAAAGGATTTTCTCCTCTTTTATGTGTCCTGATATAAACATCTCAATTAAATAACCTAATTAAGATTAACCTCCAATCTCTTATAGATACCATTACTGTAGATCTGGATAGATGAGATAAATGTCTAAAGTCATGGTATGGAGGGAAATCAATAACATTAAAATAAATATCTTTCCCGTCCCATTTACATACTGAACACGTTATTGATCAAAGTCCCAAAGATTTACTTCAACCAAACAAAGAAGTTAATTAAACATTTTTTTTGTCAGAACAAGAAATAACAACTAACTTTTATGCAACACTACCTATAAGAATGGAATCCTTTTAAGAGCTTGCTTGCTTTCCAACTCCATCTACCCATGCAGATTAGAACTTCATGTGCCCATGGGTAATATCTGCATTTTAGGACACCCCCAGCAGGCACCCAGTTGGGTCCCCAGTCCTCCATTGGGTACCTGGTGACACAAAATGCGGGTATTACTGGATGCTCTGAGCTGCCTTAGGACGTCAATTCCTGCACACATGGCTCCCCAGGCTGATTCACTTCACCAGCCAGGCTGCTGCTTCTCTACTCCAGACCCCTGGCTTCTCCCTTCTTCTCAGTGGCCCATACACTGCTCAGCTGTGAACAGGGGATCCATTAGGGGGCATTTGCAGATGGGAAGAGGTCTTCTCATTCCCCCTCCTCTGCTCACTCAGAAAAAGCCGATCAGGGAAGTTCCCCACTCAGCTGAGCTGCGTGTGGGCCTGGAAGAAGCAGAGACCAGCCAGGCATCCGAAGCAGAGCAGCAGCAGCCTGGCCTGGGGAAGTCAAGTAGCCTGACAGGTCACATTTGGGTACCAGTTGGTCCCAAACATGACTGCGGTGAGCAGGGACCACAGATTTGACAGGATGCCCGATTGGCCAGATACAGGTTTGCAGCTCTAATGAAGAAGTTTTTTGTTGCCTTTAGTGTGTTTAGGTTTGTCAGCTCTCATGATTTTAAGTGTTTTCTTACCTTCACGTTACAATAAATACACATCAGGGAATAAATACAGTTGTTAAACCTTGATTTCTGAGTTAAATAAGCCCACATTGATCCACAGCATCTTGCTACCTAATCTTTCAGATGATTTAAAAACAAAAAAGTGGGGATAAGGGATTTTTCTTAACTTCGCATTTCATGCAAATGTCGCTGTAGTCTCCAATGGGGACAGACTACAATGAGACCCCAGTAGGGACTGACTCCAGACACAGAGCCCGAGTAATACCTGTAATAAACACCTATTTCCATCAACATCTGTCTCACATCTCTTCATCAAAACTAATCAAACGTTTTAGTTCATTTCTGAAAGAGAGAACTTCAAAATCCAGAGTGTAGGTCCTGCTTAGTTTCAGTGGGAGTTGAATGTGCTTAATCTAACTATAACAATTTAGGATAGTACTATGTGCTCATCCTTAGCTATATAGAGTTCACCAAGAATGAGGGATCAAGACACATTCTTCTCTTCAGCGCGCTGTGCAGGTGCCATGTGTGAAAACCCTCAACTCCCCTTAAGCAATGGATGCTGAGGTGTAATGTCCTTGCAAGTACTAGCAAAACCCACAGCTGTAGAAAAAAAACTAGTGTCAATGTGTTAACCCCCATCACTCTAGCCAGGGGAAAATGTCCAGCCTGGATGGGTGGGGAGCTTGTCAGTGCTCTGTCTTGCCAATTAAGTTCATCAGGAGACTGAGCCCCAGAAAATATTCCCAGTAGAAATGGAGGCTTCAGGGTGGGAAATTAAAACCAGGAAAAAAAATTGGATGATTTATTTGCTTTCATTAGTGACTTTCCTGATGCATTTCTATGCTGGTCATCATATACATTAAAACCAAACAACTCCCATCTTATATTCAAATGTAGAGATGCAGGTTGGTCCTGTAACTGGAGTACTAGCTGGAAACTACTGTTCAGTTCCCTGCTCTGACAAGCTCTGTGGAAGAAGGCATGGCTTCTGGTGTGGGGGAAAGCCTTCCAGGGCAGGCTTCAGCTCGGCAATTCATTCTTTACAAGGTACCAACAGTAGCAGTCTGACTACAATAGACTACTACTGTTATGGACTACTACTAGTTATGGACTACTACTAAGAACTAGTTATGAACTACTATGGAAAAGAAAATTGTTTTCTCAGAACTAATGTGTGTTCTAGTTATGGACTATTCCATAACTAATAGTTCATAACTAGTTCATAGTAGTAGTCCATAGTAGTCAGACTACTACTGTTGATACATAGCGGTACTTATACTAAAGGTCATAAAAGTAGTCCATAGTAGGGATGGGCGAACAGAACCGAGTTTGGAAATTTGGTTCAGTTTGAAAATCGAGTTCGTTTCGGAAGTTCGGTTCGGTCGACTGAACTATTTGAGTTCGGTTCGAACTCCGAACTTCCGAACAGAGTTCAGAAATCCAAATTTCATTGAACTAAATGGAATATTATCTTATAGGGATGGGCGAACAGAACCGAGTTTGGAAATTTGGTTCAGTTCGGGTAGTCCATAGACTAGTTTAAAGGAAATATATTAGGCCTGGAGGGAGGGGGGGGGAGGAGGGAAGAGGGGAACTGGAGGGGAAAGAGGCTAGAGTGGACAGTTGGGGTAGTCCACAAAGGTAACAGGCTTGCATATGGAACAGATCCTACAGACAGATACCGCTTGGCTATATGTCAGAAATTGAGTGGTAAAAGATAACTTACCTATGTAAAGAATAATAACCGAAAGTAACAAATGTATGTCAGTTCTATAGCAAACTTAAATAAAAATATATTAAAATAAAATTTAAAAAAGGAGTGCCTGTGTAATTCTAAACCCCAAACATTCTATCCCTTCCAAAATTGTGATGGGTTACTGTCGCACTCTGTAATGTGTTGTGGAGGATCACTTCGGTGAGAGGATCTTTCTGTCCAAAGATCAGTCAGATCCAATGAGAAATGGATAAGATATAGCGTTTCCAAAAAGGAGGCAGATTTGAAGGGATTTTTTTCTTAGCGACTGTTTGGATCCCGGGACTCTAGCTGCTGAATAGAGCAGTAAGAGGGGCTGTACTTTTCATAGAAAATAAAAGTGTGTGGCTGAGTGGTGCCTTTGAATAATTTTATTAAAATTGAAGCAC
Source organism: Sphenodon punctatus (assembly GCA_003113815.1). Classification (NCBI taxonomy): domain Eukaryota; kingdom Metazoa; phylum Chordata; class Lepidosauria; order Sphenodontia; family Sphenodontidae; genus Sphenodon; species Sphenodon punctatus. The sequence continues at coordinate 6,481,120 of QEPC01000529.1, read as the reverse complement.
AGCATTTTCTCCTTTTCTGGGTGTTTTAAGGTCCATTTTATCCAATGACTAGAATGCTGGAGCAGTCAGGCTTAAACCACCACTCAAGCTACCTTGGCAGTATTCTGGGCAGTAGGGTGGGATGGGAGGATCTTCCGCTGCCCCCCCTCCCCTTCCTGGCTGCCTGGCCACTTGGCCTGTTTGCCTCTTGAACCCCTAGTCTGGCTGACACCTCTCTGAACAGGGACCCGGGGGTGGGAGAAACTAAAGATGCCACCTGCCCACGTGGAGCCGCAGGGAGCCTGCTGCGGGGATCCTCCTTCCCATCTCCCCCCCACCTGGACTTACCTGCTTGCGGGTGGTGCCGGGGGGGGCTGGTCTCCTCGCCACCGCTGCCGGCGCTGTCACCGCCGCCGCCGCCGCCTTCATCCCTGCCGCTGCTGGGACCGCCGCCGCTGCTGCTTCGTCCCCGCAGGATACCTGCGGGGACAAGAAGAACGAAAAAACTGTGAGTTGGGGGCAGGGGGGGGAACGCAGAGGGCAGCCACGTGGGCTGTCCTGTCCCCTCCCCC
>QEPC01000529.1:6442267-6476990 GCA_003113815.1 Sphenodon punctatus | reverse complement strand
TGATATGTTTTATAATTGTATTTTAAATGTTTTAAATGGTTTTTATTGTTGTTAACCGCCCCGAGCTGCTGTGCAGGATGGGGCGGTATAGAAATTTACTAAATAAATAAATAAATAAAAAATCTCAACCTTCAGAGTAAACTTTGGAGTAAACTACAGGTGGCCGCCTACCTGTAGCTCCGCTTGTCTGCATAAAGTGGAGATGCTGCTTTTGGGGTCCCCACTCTGCTCCACTCTGTGGCGCAACCGCCAGCAACAGGACACCTCCTCTGCTGCTGCTGGACTTTTTAAAGGGCCTGCAGTGGTGCATACATGTGCACTGGGGCCAACACTATGTTCCCTATCCAACATGCTGGAACTACATATCCCAGCATACTCTAGGTCCCACAATGCAGTCCCATAATTTGCTTCTGTGTGCCGTCGCAGGACCTTTGAAAATTACACTGGCGGCAGTGTGGATTGGAGCAAAGCGGTGGTGCCTGCAGCAGCAGCAACCCCAGCTCACGCAGAAGTTGCAGCGGCAGTCACAGCATCAGCAGTTCATTGTCTTCCTCTATCATCCGAAACAGTGAGTAGGGTGTGTGTGTGTGCTTGTGGTACTGAGGGCCCAAGTAAGTGTGTGTGTGTGTGTGTGTCTGTGTGTGTGTGTGTGTGTGTGCATGCATGTGCGCTGCGGGAAGGGGAGAGAAAATGTGTGTGTGTGTGTGCTGGTGGGAGGGAGAATGTGTGTGCACACTGAAGGAGGGGAGAAGAGAGTGTGTGTGTGTGTGTGTGTGTGTGTGCATGCGCGCACTGGTGGGAGTGGAGAAGAGAGAGACATGTTAAACCAGAAGTCTTACCATGTCATAAATGTTGCTGCTGAATGAAACGTAAGGCAGAGACATGTGGAGGAACTGAGTGACTGTGCTTGTGTGAGTGATGGGTTGACAGGGGCTGAGTGAATCTATGTTTGCATGTGTGCCCTGGGGGGAAGGGAACTGAGTGATTGAGCATGTGTGGAAAGGGGACTGAGTTACTGTGTGCTTGTGTGTGCTGGGCAGAAGGGGGACTGAGTAATTATGTGCATGTGCGGGGAGGGGACTGAGTTACTGTGTGTTTGTGTGTGTACTGGGGGAGGGGGGACTGACTGAGTATGTGTGTGTATGTTTATGTGATGGGGGAGAGGGGACTGAGTGAGCTGGGGAGGGGGGACTGAGTGAGTGTGTGTGCGTATGTTTGTGGGGGGGGAGGGGAAACAGGAGAAGGCATCATGACATGAGATGCCAATTGTTTGTAAAAATGATATTTGATGTGAACAGTGAGAGGAAATTCATATTGCAGCTGCCAAACCCTGCTTCTTCCCTCAACACACAACCCTTTTTCTATTCCTACAGCAAAGGCAGGCCTGGGGTTTTCCAAAGACCACATCCCAGAACTCTGTAGGCTCTCTAGACTTTTTATGGTTTTGTCTATATATTGCATTGGACCATCGCCTAGGTGGTGGAGAGCAACCAGGAAAGGGTTACACTATTGGTTTCAGAATGACGAAGTTATCTCCCAATGCTACAGGCCCTCTGCTTCGCCATACACTGTCTGTTAATTTCACCTAGCAGTAGCTATCTGGGGGACAGCCCAGGCAGGCTGGCATGCTGCTATTGTTTGAGCTGTCAGGGCTGAAACAGAGTGTTTCTGGGCAGGCAGGACTATTTCAGGGCTGGCAGATGCAGGCAAAGAGCGTAGCCATATAGAGAGGATGAAAGAGAACACTACAGAGCGAGAGAGATTGAAAGGCTAATTCTGGAGTGAACTAACTTGTTAAATCATCCAGAACTCAGTAAATATTTATGCTGGTGTGGCTTCCTCATGCTTTTCCCTGATGAAGGTAAGATTGCAGCTTCTCTTCAAAAATAGGAAAAGCTAGTCTCCTCCCAATAACACCTCCTCACTTGCCTCTGTCCCCCATGCACCACCAGCAGCACAACAACTTCCTCTTCCCCAGACTAAAAACCTTCCAGGCTTTGGCTAGGAAATTCAAATATCTTTGGGGGTGGAATTGTAAATTTCACAAGGATGCAAATTTATTCTCCTGTTTTCCTGAGTGCGACATGGAAGCGGGTAACATTTAAAGCCAAGGTTCCATTGCCATGCGAAATGCATCCACAGTTTCCACAGTAGGGATGGGTGAACGCGGTTAGAAAGTTCGGAGTTTGACCTGAACTCGGCCTGTTCGGATGACCGAACCGAACTTCTGAACCAAACGCTCGAAATTCCGAACAGTTTGGACAAGTTCGGATGAGTTGGGATGAGTTTTGGGGCAGGAAAAACTTTACTTTGGGTGGGAAAAACATGACTGGAAGGGGGAGGCAGCTGAGGAGAAGACTTCCTGACACCAGGGGTGGACACCAGGGGTGGTTTCAGGACTAAAAATACCGATACCGAAAAAATGTCAGTTTCAGTACCAATAGCACTTTTTAAAATTTTCGGCCGAGCTCAGATGAACCGAACTCCCCCGAACCAAACATCCGAACCTGAATTTGGGTTTCGAACTGAATGACCGAACATCCAAACATCTGAACGGTGTTCTGTTCGCCCATCCCTATTCCACAGCTTCGATGAAAGTCTTTACCAGACTGATCACACAAATAAGAAGCTGTTTAAAATACTGCGCTACATCTGTGTGAGGAGAGACAAGATGTGGGAGGGGAGTGTTTTCTGGCTATGTGTGTCTGGCTATGTGTGTCTGTGTGCTTTTGGGTTGTGCATATCTGTATGCACACATCTGTGCTTGTAGGTGCAGGACAAGCTGCAAAGTCATTTGGGTCAACCACCCCTCCCTATTAAAGAAAAAGATGGAAGTTGAAATCCCATTAACCAGTAAAGTGCAACCTAAGTAAGATATAGATTTCCAAATCATTGTGTTGGTGCAGATTGTTCTCTAAAGTGTTACTGGCTTCAGAGCAATTCTACAGGTTCAACTAAATTAACATTAACTGTTCTGAAACATACTAATTAGTAGATACCCAAGTCTGCTGCAAGGCAGTAATTCACTTGACAGGATTTGCTGACATAAATTGTAAAGCAGTTTCATTCAATAACATGGAAATATCAACAGAACCCCCAAAGTGAATTACTGCCTTTTACCCTGGATTGGTACATTGAACTGCTGCTTTAATACTGCTTTAATACTAGGCAGAGAAGAATACTTTGAAGCAGCAGCTTGAATATAAAGGAGAATTTAAGAAATAACTACAAATCAGCTTCTACATAGATAGTAAGGTCTTTCCTGGCATTTAATGATAAAATGTTAAAAAGTAAGAGAATCCCTGGCACAGGGTCATTCTCTGCACATGCTTTGCAAGCATATAAAATTGGGATCCTTTATCACATCTTTCTGATATTTGGCAGAGATGATAAAAAAAAGTGTAATATATATCCCTGCCAAATTTCATGTACACTGGTTGGACTACAAAGATGTTACAGTCAGACATACATGTATAAGTTAATTGCTTATACCACCAGGACCCTATATCCAATCCTTCTGAAAGGTGGCAGAGATAGTAAAATTGAGAAGGGGTATAAACATGTTATGTTTCATCTACATTATATGTGAGGCAAAGAAGTTACACCTAAGAATGTATATGAAGATGGTTTCAAAATAAATTAATTCAACTGCTTTTAAAATTGGATTCCTTTGTCCAATCTTTTTAAAATTTGGTACATATAATACTTTCCATTGGAGATATAAGCACGCCAAGGTTCAGCAACATATAGTTAAAAACAAAAAGGTTACAGACAAAAATGTGTTTTCAATAAAACCAAAGGAAAATGAAAACAAAAGTAAAAATGAAAATGAAAATTTGATATTTATGAAAACAAAAATGACAAATTTAAATAATGAAAATGAAAAAATGAAAACAAAAATGACATGGGCCCCTGGTGCACACCTCTAATTGGCTCCTTTTCCTGTCTCGCTGTGAAAGGTGTGTTACAGGTTCATTGGACTGTATATACCCAATCAGCTGAGCTGCTATGTAGCAAAATAGGTGCTGTCAACTTATTCTAAGGAGAGTATTCTGTACTGATGAGTTGGGATTTCAGTTTTGGGAACACACCTCATTCCCTTCCTGTTTGATTCTGTTTCTCTGGTAGGGGATTGAGGAAAAAGGCTCGATCCTGCTGCACACTGGGGTGATGAGTAAGTTTTACTTAGCAAAGAGAAGACTAATGGAAGACATGATAGTAGGGTTCAAATATCTAAAGGGCTTTCACCTAGATATTAAGGAACTTCTCAGCACTGCTACAGAGGGCAGGATTGGAAATAATGGGCTCAAGTTCCAGGAAAGGAAAATTTGGGTAAACTTCCTAATGGTAAGAACTGGGCAGGAGAAATGTGCTTAACAGTCTTGATTGCTCAGATGCAGAGTGTGGTTGGAAGCCTCCATCAGGGCAGCAAATTCAGATCATCCATGGGAAATGTGATACCGTCTTGCTGTGCAGTTTGCTCTTCACCCCAAGCTAAGCAAGATGCAGAAAATTGCAGGGACACAAGTGGCCAGAAAGAACTGTTTGCTAAACATCAGGGGTTTAGCAAATCAGCATACACACATCCCATCCAGGGACAGCAATCCCCATCTCCTTGTCCCCTGGAGGATCTTTTTGAGCATGGCAAGCTCGACCTTTCCAATGACATTTTTATCTCTCCACCTGCCCTAGTGCCCTGTACATCCAGGAAGGAAGACACACACACACACACACACACACACACACACGTGTATATGTTGAGATGGGGACATGTATGATGGCATTTGTATGATGGCATTTGTAGTAGCTCTCTGCCATGAATCCTTTCCCTCTCCTTGTGTGCAGGCCCTCATCTCTGCTCCTGCCTCCTGAGCTCATTCTTTCAGTGTTTGTGGTAGGAACAAGGGATAGCAGCCCACACCAAATTTTGGGTACTGGTCATTACGTGTATGATCTATTCATTTTCAATATTTCATTTTGGGCACAGTTCAGATCCATAATTAAATCCAACTCCCCCCCTCCATTACCCTCATCCCCACGACTCAGGTTTCCCACCCCCACCCCCTGGGGCCCTGGTATAGTACTTACCAGCCTCAGGGTGAGCTTGATTGCAGGTCTGGTGGACTGCAGCTTGATTGACGGTCCTGGGGGTGGGGGCCCTTCTGTGTGGTGGAGTTCCCTCGGCAGACTCTCTCATCGCGGCACGCTGTGAAGGTCCCTGCTCCATTATGTGCATGTGAAAAATGTCCACTGAGGCATTCTGCGCATACACAGCCCTTTTGCAAAATGGCGCCGGCAGTGTCAGCACCATTTTTCAAAAGGGCAGCCATTCTGCGCATGCGCACTGGAGCTATTCACGCATGCACAAACAGCTGGATCTAGAGCCAGAGAACAGGATGGCTCCAGAGCCAGATGAAACTCTTTGGCCCCATTGCGGTAAATTGATGCAACTCATGGGATTAGATAACTTTGACCAACCCTGTTTTAGACAGTATTTTATTGAAGATCGCTTTCAAAGAATGTGTACCACGACTGAGTTAATGCTGTGTTTCTCACACAGTTGAGAAACAAAGATTTCAGTACAAAAAGAAGCTAAGCACAGTGATGGAATCAGTGTAGTAGCTTAGAATATGCTGTCCTTCTCTAATAGGGTTGTGGATAGATGTCTGAAAAGAGACCGGCTTCTGTAGAGTTCAGCTTCATGCAGAAGGTGCTGAAATGAAAGAGGATTTTCCTTGAGAATGACTCGGATTTAGGCATTGTCTTCTCTTTAGTCACAAAGTGAGGTGACTAAGAGCTTGCTTTTAATTAATTTGAGTAGAACTAGTGAATAGAGAATTTAAATCCCTGTAAAAATAATTTGGCAACGGGGCTTAAACCTTTGGTTGCACAGCTCTGACAGAAGGAAAGAAAAAACCTAATTTCCTATTTAGGTTTTAGAACAGGGATGGGGAACCTCAGGAATGGGGGGTAAATGTGGCCAACGGCAAGTTTTCATGTGACCCTTTTCCACTTTCTGGATCTGACCCCTGGATCCAGTTCTCGCCTCCAATGACTGAAAAACTGAGCTCAAGGGAAGGGAGCAGAGATGAGGTCATGCAAACAAGGACAAGTGTGCGGCCCTCGGAGCTTGTGCAAGCTTTCAAAGTGGCCACCGGGAAGGAAAAGATTCCCCATCCCTTTTTTAGAAGATTTATTCAGCGTGGCCTGGCTTCCCAGAGTGAGTTAAGGCTACCTGAAGCATGCTAGCCTTCTCACAGAGTCTCGTGAGGCTGCACCCTTGCTCATACACAAACACAGAGGCAGTGCACTTACATAAGCCTTATTCCAAAGGAAGCCAGCCTAGGAAGAACCTTTGTTTCTTACAGTACAGTCAAGAGCTATTGTACTAGGACATGATATTATATACATGACCATCTGATATGGTCAAAAAATGCCTGTGCTGAAGTTCCCTTCTTTCACCTGTCAATACAAGGCAAGCATATCAGCTGTGTGTTTTCTAAAGGCTAGAAATGAAAATGAATCTTTCTTCTTCAAAGAAAGAAGAGATCCTGTTTGCATCATTCATGTTTCACCCTTTAGAACCTTTAAATACACTTTAAATGTCTGTGCTTAATATAAAGCTGGGCCTCCTTAATTCCAAAGAACATTTTTAATAATATTTGGTCACTGGATCAGTGATAATTAGCCACTTCATGTGGATAAACACACAAAGCAATTCCATTTAGCATGGTGACTGTACCATGCCTATGTGCTTCAATTATATTGCTTCTTCACAAAGATGCATTTGCATGATAATCCTTTTAAGTATGTTTCATGCTGAGCTGTACTTATACTAAAACTCATGACCAACAGTGCCAGAAGGATAAATATTTTAAAGCATCTGTAGGACATGTCTCTATAATTTTTTTGCTGCCATAAAAGTCATGTTGTAAACCAACCAAAAATAAATCCTTCTAACATAAAGACACAGAACATTAAAAATCTCTAAGAAAATAATCTAGAGATACATTTCACAGAAAATGGATGTCATCCTAAATGCAACTCAGTAATATGTTTCATTTGTCTAAATTTAATTACTCTATATAGGGTGAACAAATTAAAAATATGTCTGTTGACCAACAGATTGTACAGCCCCAACCTGAACCTAAATACCATTCCTAAATAACTGGAATTAGGTTAGCCACAGATATCTCACTGGAGCAAGAAGAAATTATGGCCTTATGTCATGACCAGGAGCTCACTGAAAAGAATGGAAATATTCCTTTGACTTAACTTTGGATCAGGCCTCAAATTCAATTTTTTTCACCTCAATTTGGGATGAAATGTCAATGTTTTGACTTTCTCTGTGGAATGGAAATTCTGAAAAATTTGAAATCTGAAATGAGAACATGGGACCGGTGTGCATTAGATAAACTCCAATCTGCCTAGGAGAAAGGCCTTATGTTTTTTCAGTTTTTCCTTTCAGATTAATATCATATGAATTTTTCATTTCGTGTTTTTGTTTCCCATCAATCTAAAACAAATTTTACAACAGAAAACAAATTTCACACTTTCATTCAATTTTTTTTTTAAAAAAAAAATCATTTGAAAAATTCCAATCAGTCCTACTTCTTAGGAAAGAAACTCCCTTTGTCCTCAATGAAGTCATGGTTTCATCTCCGTTTGGCCCTGTTGATTCTATTAGATTTGTCGGCGGCATTGATATCGTCGCTCATTAAATGTTGGTGACCTGCGGGACCGTGCAGGGGTGAGCAGTACGGTTCTTGACTGGTTCCACTCCTTCCTGACTGGAAGAACTCAGCAAGTGGTACTTGATTATTTTTCATCACACCGAGACCTCTTGGGTGGAGTCCGTCAGGGTTCTGTTTTGTCCCCTCTCCTGTTCAACATGTATATGCAACCGCTCGGTGAGGTGGTCAGGAGGTTTGGTGTACGGTGTCATCAATATGCTGATAACTCCCAGTTCTACCTCTCTTTTTCATCAGACCCAGGCCCGGCAGTCTCGGTGCTTAATGAGTGCCTTGAAGCTGTGGGGGATTGGATGAGGGCAAGCTGACTGAAGCTGAATCTCTACAAGATGGAGGTGATGCTGGTGGATAAGGCAGATGGGGTGACAGCCCCTATCATTGATGGGGTCTGCCCTCCACCGGTTCCCCAGGTAGGAAGTCTGGGGGTGCTCTTTAACTCGTAACTCTGCTTGGTTGCTTAGGTGGAGGCTGTGGCAAGGAGTGCCTTCTGCCAATTACATCTGGTGTGTCGGAGTTGGCCGTATGTTTCAGAATCTGACCTGGTTACCATCATCCATGCCTTCATCACCTCTAGGCTTGACTACTGTAATGAACTATATGTGGGGCTACCTTTGGTGATGGTACGGAGACTGCAGCTGGTGCAGAATGTGGCGACCCATCTCCTGGTGGGATTGGTCCGCAAGGAAGATATTACACCGGTTCTTCAGTCTCTGCACTGGCTGCCTGTAGTCTTCTTGGCCTGATTAAAGGTGTTGGTGCTCATCTATAAAGCCCTAAACAGGTCTGTTGGGGGGCCACAATGGAGAGGGGCTTCTCAGTGGCCACCCCACAGCTGTGGAACTCCCTGCCAGTGGAGGCCCGTTTGGCACCAGATCTCCCCTTATTTCGATGCTGGGTGAAAACAGACATGACACTAACCACCCTTTAACCACCCTTGGCGGTCATTTATGCATGTTTCAGGGCTGCATAGGGCACCGATACAGCCCTGCAACATGCATAAATAACCACCAAGAGTAGTTAGCATCATGTCTGTTTTCACCTGCTGTTGTAAGACATGGCTGTTCTGCCTGGCTTTTGAGGGGGAGGATGGGTGGGGGGATGGGTTAGAGGGTGTTAGGGACTTTTACTCCTCCCTTTGTTGTTGTTTTAAAGTTGTTTTAATGTTTTTTAATATTTGATCTTGTGTGCTGCCCAGAGCTGCCTGTGGCAGGATGGGTGGGTTAGAAATTTGTAAACAAATAAATAAATAAATAAAAATCTTGTGTCTTTTCCTGTGATTGTACATGAGAAGCAATGGTCTCAAATCCTGATTGTGGGATGTGGATGTTACTGCAATATAAGTGTCAAATAATCACAACTATGTAGATTTTTAATATCTCCAATATAATTAATTCAGAGAGCAAATATAGCTGTATACATTAAAGGAAGCTTTTATGAGTAATAAACCTGGCAAATATGGTAATTTTATTAACTTTGCAAAAGGCAGAATTTGAATTCCATGGAGGACTAAATTGGTGAGATTTATATTCATATTGCAAATAAACAAATTAGTTGGATTTTGTTGTAGCTCAGACTTATTTTCCTAAGCTCTGTGGAAATTGGATGTGTGAGCACGTGACACTGTCTGAAAGGTTTTGAAGATGTATTATGATACTTTTTAGGTCTTGTTCAGTAGCTAAGCTAACAGGCCTTCATATGTTATATACTTGGGTGCTTGGAGGAGGGTGAAAGGGGCTGCATATCCCCTGCTTCCCAGCTTTTCCCTCCTCTTTCAAGCATCTGTGACACTATTTTATTTTTATTTATTTAATATATTTATATCCCACCCCTCCTGCAAACAGCTCGGAACACTTGGAAAAGGGGTGTGGTCACACCAGAAAGAGGTGGTTTTGTCACACCAGAAAAACTCCATTTACATTCCCCGTTTCTGATGAGATCACACTCCTTTGAGCACCCACAATCAACTGTTGCCACCCAGAGTGCACTCATTTGTTGTTTTCTCTACTGATCTATTCCATCATCAGATTCACAGACATAAAATGTCATCATCAGACAGATGATAGTGGAAGCCATGAATTTCAATGAGTTTACCCAGAGAAAGTGTGTAAAGGGAGAAGAGAAGAGAAGAGAAGAGAAGAGAAGAGAAGAGAAGAGAAGAGAAGAGAAGAGAAGAGAAGAGAAGAGAAGAGAAGAGGTTCCATGACAGAGCCTTGGGGAACTCCCACAGAAAGGGGAAGTGATATAGAGGATGTACCAACAAGAGAAACACGGAAGGAGTGCTTCGAGAGATACAACGAGAACCAGTTGAGAACAGAATTCCAGAAACCAAGAGAGCATACTGAATCCAGGAAGAGGCCATGGTTGACAGTGGGTGGTAGAGAGATCAAAGAGGACAAGAATGGAGTAGAGGCCCTTAGACATAGACCCTTTTTGAATGGGCCACGGTTGGTGGGTGGATGGATGGATGGATGGGTGTGCGGCTGAAGCAGTGGGTGGAGGTGGGTGTGTATTCATTCCCACAGGTGCACACCTATTTCCACCCATGGAGTATCGGGCATTGGAGCCCATTTCTCCATGGGTGGTTGATGGGTGGAGATGGGTGTAGCTCAGGAGTGTGCATGCACCCCCACCAATTCCCCACAGCATTTCCATGGGCGCCTCCACCCATCTCCATGCAGCAAAACTGCGTGGAGATGGGTGGGGGTGTCTCATGTGGAAAGGCCCTTAGCTAAGAGAAGGTCATAGGTGATTTTGGCGAGGGCAGTCTTAGTCAATTGGAGAGGGTGGAAGCCTAATTGAAGAGAATCAAGGTAAGAATTTGAAGATCGGAAATCAAGACAGCACATGTAGACACTCCACTCTAGGAGCTTGGAAGAAAAGGGTAGGAGTGAAATGGGGTGATAGTTGGAAGGGTTGGAGGGGTCAAGTGTGACTTTTTTATTGATAGGAGAGATGGTGGCATGTTTGAAAGCCAATGGATATAACCCAGTAGAGAGGGAGAGATTGATTATGTGCAGCAGAGAAGGTTCAGTGATGGGGCTATCGCTGTTAGGAGGTGAGAGGGGATGGGGTCAAGGGGGCAGGTGGAGGGGTTGGATGAAGAGAGGAGGGATGTGATCTCATCAAGGAAAGCTAAGAAGACAAGGAGAAGAGAAAAGAGGCAGAAGGGGGGCATAGCAGGGAAGGAAATGAGGGAGGAAGAGGGTTGAGAAGCAATAGTAAGGTGGAGTTTATAAATCATGTTGTTGAAAAAGGAGAAAAAATCCTGAGCAGAGAGAGAGGAAGGGTGGGGAGGACATGGAGGCTTCAGAAGGGACTCAAATGTTAAAAAGAGACATTGGGGGTGGAGGGAGTGTGATTTGATTAATGTGGAGTAATAGTGGTCTTTGGCCAGGGAAGGGGCATCACTAAATGTAGAAAGAGCAAACTTTAAGTCTGCAAACTCATGAGACTTCTGCCAGAGGCAAAGAATTGTAGATGGTGGATGGTAGGGTTGAGCCAAGAATGGGGGTTTATGCAATGGATAGGACAGCATGAGAGGAGAGCAAGAGAGTCACGGTTGGAGAAAAGGATGAATTGAAGGCAGAGACATCAGAGTCTGGGCAGATGGTAGAGGAAACAGATGATAGAAGGGGGGAAATGGAGAAAGCAAAGTCAATAGGGTTGATGGACTGAAGGTCACAGAAAGAGTGAGGTTGGGGAAGTGGGAGGATGTGAATGGGAGAGATGGAATGAAGTAAGGTGGTGGTCAGAGACATGAAGGGCATCAAAGGAGAGATCTGAGAGAACACCGTTTTTTTAAAAGACTAGGTCAAGGAAGTGGTGATGTATCAGGAAGTTAGTCCACAGGCAAAGGTCAAAAGAAGAGGTCAGTGAGAGAAAGATGGAAGCAGCAGGGTAGGAGGCAGTGTTCACATGGATATTGAATTCTTTAAACAGAAAGTAAGAAAGTAAGGCAGAATGTGAGAATGTGACTGTGTCAAAGACCCTTTTCACACAGTCTATCCACCGCACACCCACTATACATGTTACAGGGCACCCATATGGCAACACTGTCACCCTAGAACATATATAGTGGGTGTGCAGTGGGTGGAGAGTGTCTTGTGTGAAAAGGGCAAAAAAGGAGAGGGAGCCTGGGGGACAATAGGTGACAGCAACACGGAGGTGGAGGAGGGAGTAGAGGTTGAACACAATAGGCCTCAAAGGAAGAGAAAGAGTGAGAGGGAGAAGTGCTATGGGGTTGTAACTGGCAAGATTCAGCAAGGAGCAGGCCAACACCACTGCCGCAATGGCCTTCAGAGTGTGGGGAGTGGGTGAAGAAGAGGCTACCAAGGGAGAGGGCAGCAGGAGTGGTAGTTTTACAAGAGGGGATCCAGGTTTCTGTAAGGTCAAGGAGATGGAGGGAGCGGGAGAGGAAGAGCTTATGGATGAATGGTGTTTTCTGGATGGAAGAGCGGTAGTTCCAGAGAACGCAAGAGAAAGGCAGCCAAGATGGGGGAAGACAGGGGATGGGGATTAGGTTTGGGAAGAGGGGGCGGTGGCAGGAGTGGGGGTAGAATTGGGGGCTGAGATTTGGGGAGGTAGAGGTGGGGGTTGATAGGAAGGAGGAATGTTGTTCCAAGGGCAGAATTGGGAGAAAAGTTTAGGAGATAAAGAGGAAAAGGGAAGAGAGGTACGTGGAAAGCAGACCAGATATTTACTGCAGGTGGGTAGGACTGATGGATGGATATCGGCATGTCGCAGCGATGCAGTGAATGGTACAGCAGAAATTCACAGGAACAGGCAGTACACAACATGGCCTTGACTGGCCCCAAAACAGCCAATACCTTTTTGCATTGTCCTTCGGCTGCCACCCAAGGAACAGCTCCCTAACTTCAAATTGCAAACTGACCTGGAAAGGAGATTTACATCACACAAGGGAGTTCCAGCAGACAGGTCTCAGCTAACTCTCTAATTGCACAAACCCACTAAGGAGACAGGCTCCTGCCTCAGCTCTAGCAGAGCAGATCTCTAGCTTTAGTAGGGATGGGACTTTGGGCAAAATTTTGCGGTCAATTTCAGTTTTGGTTCTCATGTATTTCGGTTCTTTTTCAGTTTCAGTACTATCGGATCTTTTGCACTGATTTTTGTACCAGATTTTTAACGTGGTTTTTCAATGGGGGACACACCGCAATGTTAAAAATCCGGTAAAAAATCAATGCAAAAGATCCTATAGTAAAGAAACCGAAAAGGAATCAAAATTTCAGATTAATCCTAAATGGCCATTTTCGGGTACTTTTGGTTTTATCCAAAACCAAAATTCCCATCCCTAGGGTTTAGTATGGAGCTAGCCATTCTCTCCAGCAGTGCCAAACAGCTAATTGGTAGGAAACAGATCAGGCCCACCATCTCTGAATCTGGATAAAAGTCAGCTCCCACATGCTATCATGAGAACAGACTTTTGACCACTCAGTCAAGTTCATAGATGTGGAATTTTCCTTGTTCCTGTGAGTGGAATTCAGGACCCGTTGGATTCACCAGGAGGTGATCTTGCTGCAGGGATCTCTCTCTCTCATTAATCTATTTATCTTTGAAATAAAGCAAGTAGTATTAAAGTAGGGTTTACCACACCTCCCCTTTAACAGGGGACGCTTATGAAAAATAAATGGTGCAGGGCTGTATTGGTTCCAGTGCAGCCCTGACATGTGTATTTTTCATAAGTGTCATCTTTTAAAGGGGAGACATGGTAACCCTATACTAAAGTGTTTTTATCCATATTTTGCAACTGTGGAACCAAGGCAGAGAGAGTTAATGACTTACCCAAGGTCAATGACCCAGGAAATGAACATTGGTCTCCCAAAGCTTAAGCTAGTGTTATTTTAGCCACTGAAACATCCTTCCTCAGATTCAATGATGATTTTATAGATTTGTCTAGAAAGGGATTGTGGTTGCCACATTCGTTCTGAGCGTAAGAGATGGAAACAAAGTCATTCAGATGATATCTTGTATTAGGCCAACCTCTGCTGCTGAGAGTTACTGTGATGTAGTGGATAAGGTGATGGACTTGGACCTGGGAGATCAGGGTTCAAATCTCACCCTAGACAACTAATTCACTGGATGACCTTGAACAAGTCACAGTGGGTGTTTTAAAATGTGAGGGTACCACAGATTTCTACACTTTGACATGTGTGGACATCTGTGGTGCTGTCACTTCTAAAACCAGCTGCCAGATCTTGGCCTGGGCTGGAACCCTTGCATGGGCCATGGTAGCACTTAGCCCAGACTGTCCAGGCTAAGTGCCTGGTAAAGCAGGCCGTAATGTGTGTTGGCCTGTTTGGACTTTCCATGGCTGTTCCAGGCAGCCACAGTAGCCTCATAGGCCACCATGGCTTCCCATCAGGGAGGGGGGTGGGCTACTCCTGGCAGCAGGGGGAGGTGCCATGCGGATGTGTGTCTGCACATCACTCTCCCGCTCCCTCCTCAACCCTGACAGCAGTCACGTTTGTTCGGTGGCCAGGCCAAATCCTGCTTAGAGTGAGGGTCATCACTCCATGCAGGACTGAAGTGTGGTTGTGCTCAGCACTGTCACGTATAAAAGCACCCAACCTCTCAGTCTCAGTTCCCCATCTGTAAAATGGGAATAAGCCCATGTCTGTCTTTTCTTGTGTATTTTCTTCATCCTTGTCCATCTTAGATGGTAATCCCACTGTGCAGGGATCTATCTCCAATAATCTATTAGTGTAAAGTGCTGAATATGCCTAGTAGTGTTATAAAAATTATAAGGAGAGGTAGTAAAGTAGGCAAGTTTGAGGACCACTCATGGTACTTGCTCAGGCATGTAAGAAGTCAGAACTAAACTTGTATACTTTCCTCAACAAAAGTTGGGCCAATGAATAATGACACCTGAACTACTTTGTCTCGATCTTTATATTTTTTTATTCATCATTTAACAAAAGAAAACCTAGATATTCTATAAAATGCTGGTGAGCTAGTAATGTTCAATGCGTAAACCCACTTGCAATATATTAATTGTTTAGTGGGCACAACAATATATATTAATTGTTTAGTGGGCACCAACTGATCTGGTGTACCCAGAGTGGGTGCAGCTGGGGACTGTGTTGGTGAAGGGAGAGCTGCCCTTGTCCTGCCTAGAGCTCATTGGCTCTCCTTCTCCCTCTACAGGTATTTACGGAAGGTCTGGAGCCCTTTGGGGGTTGAGTGGGTGCAGCTGGGGACTCACCAAAGCATGTCAGCTGTTGCTGAGGCCGTTGGTAGGTCGTGGCAGATGTAGCCATTCCTTTTGTCCTCCGATGTCCTCCTCAGGCAGGACCCTGGAAGTGGCCAGCGTGAGGCAGGCAGTGAGGCATCTGGAGCGAGGAGACCAAGGAGAAAGATCTACTGTCGCAGAGCTGGAGTAGGGCCTGGTGGCTGCCGGTGTATGGTTGTGATGGGGCTTGAGACTGAGTTCAGATCGGGCCACATCGATGGTCTGCTGGAAAGAGCGGGAGCTCCGAGGTGCCTTTACGTGCCAGACGTGTTGTTGCCTATGCAGCTGATTGCACAACTTTGTGTGTTTGTCAGTTGAGGACGGGGAGAGTTGGTCCTGTTGGTTCCATTGGACTAGCTGCCTTTTTTGTGCCATTTTTTCTTTTTTTTCCCATTTCAACTCCTGTGAGAGACTAGGGGATTTGGTCTGAGAGGAGCCATCGCACTTGGGACACCCCTTTGAGGATTTTCAGAAGAATCTGGGATACCTCACTGGAGAACTTGGGATACCGCCCTGGAGATCACGCAGCCTCTCCTTGGAGATTGGGACTCTATTTGAGGGATAGTGAGGCGGTGCAGACCTGGAGGAAGTGAGCAGGAGCTCTTGGTTCCATAATAATAGAGACTTGCTCTTGGTGACGGTGAGAGATTGGGAGTGACTGGGGAAGAGCTGGCCCAAAGGATCCACTGCCCCTGGTGATAAGTAGGTACCCTCGCGGGGCCTTTCTGGTTTTTATTTTTGATTTATATTTTTTCAGAATTAATTTCAAATTTTGAAGAATTGACTAAGGGGGGTATACTTTTACTTTATTTATTATCAAGGCTCTAGCTTTCACCATGGCCAATAAAAAAAAGAAACAAAGAAACAAAATAAAACACAGCACAATACAATAAAATAGGCATCTCTCAAATTACCCACATGTTATAGAAGCAGCTACTATACATTCTCTGTACTCATGTACTATACATTCAACTGTGTAGGCAGGGGAAAATGAAGGAATATAGAAACATCCATAACTATACGCCTGGCTTGTTTCCTTATGCCATCACTTCTTCTCGAATCGTTGTGGCTAAAAGAGCAAAGGATGCTACTGATCTCAAAACTTTCTTGTCACATATAGCCAGCAATGATTCAGTTTTATAGCCTACTGGGAGATGTTCCTTCCCTTCTCATAATGGACCTAGCCAAATTTGCCTTATACTCTCATATAAGGGGCAGTTGAATAGAAAATGTTGCAAATCCTCTATCTCCAAAGTCATACAAGGACAAATCCGACTCTCATAAGACTTGCTGCTATACCACCCCAAGGTAACTGCTGAGTTAACCAGTTGGAATCTCAGCTGCATAAATACCCTGCGTAGCATAAGATCTTTCAATTTATCTAAACAATCTTCACATTTATGTTGCCGCTTGATATGCTGAAACCAGGGCACGACTTTCCAAACAGTAAGTCTTGCCAGATCGTCTTCCTGGCTATATCAGCTGCTAGAGGTTGCCAAACTTTTCTGTTGGGATGCATCTTTCTCCCCAGAACAGGAAAATGACAAACTCGGATTCCTCAGATGGAGCAAAAATTGAGTCAGCCAAGGATAATAAAGTGCTCCAACACATTCCACCTCTTCCCTCAAACAAAGGGAGGTCAGCGGAACACTGCTCTGATTATATGACTTCACCCAATATTGAAGGCAAGCCCGTCTTCCAATACAATCAATAGGTAGTATACCCATCTCGGCCCTACTGCCCCAGGGACGCCCTGAGGAGCCCTCAACAAACTTCTTAAAAATTTATTCTGGATTACCTCAAAGGCTTCAAAATTATCTGCTGGTATAATCTCAGTAACAGAAGTCAGTAAGGACTGAACTTTAGCCCTGTAAACATTCAGAATAGAGTTTTAACCCCTTCAGATCTTGCTGCCAGCCTCAGTATCCCTTTACAGGCTGTATTAGCTTTTAATATTATTTTTTTAAATGCCTCTCCCATAGCCCATTGCTAGTAGAGGTAATCCCAAGGTAAACATAAGAGTCCACCTGGGAGAACACATTTCCATTAATATTTCATCTGTATTTCTGTTTTTTCCCCCCATAACCATAGCTTGTGATTTTTTAGGGTTTATATAAAGTTCATTTTCACTACAATACCTCAATAAATTCTCTCATTGATTTTGTAGCCCCCTTTTGGTCTGGGACATTAACACAATGTCGTCCACATATAGTAGTGCCATTATGGCCTTATCTTTAACCATAGGCGGATGGCCCTCACCAGTCGTCAATTTTTTAATGAAGTCGCTCAGATACAGGTTGAATAGTAGGGGGGCTAACATGCAACCTTGTCTAACCCCTCTTGAGATTAAGATTGACTTTGACAGGTTCCCACGGGCTCCCAATCTTATTCTTGCTTGATTTCCTGTGTGGACTTGAATTATTAAGGCCAATAAACCCTCATTTATAACCACCTGATACAATTTATACCACAGTTTCCTTCCTGAATTGAACACCTTTTTGAGATCAATGAATGCAAGAAAGAGTTTCCCAGTCCTTATTCTAGTATATTTGACTATAATATGGGACATAATGAAACAATTGACCATTGTGGAGCAGTTCTTATGGAAGCTGAATTGTTCTTGAGCAATAAGATTTTGGCCATAGGCCCAATTTTCTAAATGCTGAAGAAGTAATTTAGCATACACTTTCCCCACTACAGGTAACAAACTTATAGGACGATAACAACCAGGGTCTCTGGGGTCTCCCTTCTTAAATATCGGTACAATTATACTTTTACTCCACTCCTGGGGGACCCTCTTTTTTTAATTAATTTCAGTAAAATAATTTGCCAGTAGGAGGGACCACCAGCCTGGACAAGCTTGAAAGAGTTCCGAAACTATGAAATCAAAGCCAGGTGCTTTATTACACTTCAGAGATTTAATTATTTCAGCAACCTCAGTCGCTCTTACATATGGATCAAAGGTCCAAACACTAAGGGATTGCAGCAACCGGGCAAGTAAAACTGCTTCCGTTTCATCCTCCTTACACTTGCAGCTATAAAGATCCTCAAAGAAAGTGATCCAGGTCTCCTCCTTGATCCGGATTACTGGCTCCCTTGTATATCTGAGTAGACATCGAATATTGAATATTGGATACGTGTGTCTGGGATTGAAATAGTGTTCTGCTTGTAGTTGAAAATGGTATGGGATTGTGATTATAACTGGGCTACTTATTTATTCATTTTTTTTAAATTAAAAAAAATCTAAAAGAGGACTATTATACTGTTAGATATCACAAAACGGCCCAGAAAATGAAAATAGTAAAAAAAAACTGTGGAAGTACATCTTGCAGCTGCTAAGCAGTGTAAGATGGATGGATATCTCAAAGGTGTATGTAATAAGTTATCTGAAGAGGTGAATCAGGTTGAACAAGGAAATCCTTATGCTGTATTAGTGGTAGATGAACCCGCCGCCTATACAGGATGGACCTTTGGAGATGAAAGTCGGTAAGTTCAGCAAAACAGTCAGGTTGGGAAAGAAAGGAGGAGGGTAGAGAGGCCTCCTCTAGAAGTCAGTAAAATTATGCCACTGGAGTTCTTAGCAGATCAAATACTTTTGATAAGTCAAACTTTAAATCATATATTTGAAGAACTCCATAAAATTTCTGCAGTGATGGAAAAGAATATGCCCATGCAGGGCAGGAAGAGAACAGAGCAAGGGAAAACTGGAGCCTTATGGGAGCCATTTATACCCCCACAAGAAGAAAAGGGGGTAGATAGTAGTTATAGGACATTAGAAGGTTTAAGGGCAGGTATGGGACAGAAGAGAAGGGAATGATCCCAAAACGATGTTACTCTTAGCCTAGGGTCAGAGGAGGGTGGTAGTGGAAATTTGGATATCTGTTCAGATATTCTGACCTTTAATATTTACTCATGATCAGATGGGTCTATCCCCCCGTGGTCCTCAGAGGTGCATGTGGCAAATCATATTAAAGCTTTGGTTCATGTAATATGTAAACCCAGAGATATTAGGAAGGTAATTAAAATATGGATGGAGACTGAAAAAGTTAAATACATGGTGATACTTGCTAAAAGGCATCTAGGTAAGCAAATTTTGTCAAGGAAAGATTTACGTGAAGCATAGGGAGTCTTTCCAAGTCAAGTTTATGTGAATGCAAGCTGTTAAAAACAAAATAAATAGAGGCAACCTTAGTCTTCCGAGGTACCCAGAATTTCAGCAAAGGGAAAGGTCAGTTAGGAGTGAGAGTTCAACTCAGAGCAGGAATGGGAAAGGATTAGAGGGGTTGGACAGACCAACCAGAAAGAGGAAATATGTAGGAAATCCAGATAATCCAGATAGAGTTCCCAAAAATTGTAAAGGGCATATCGTTGGCTAAAAATAATAAGGTGAAACCCCTAGTTGAACAGAGGGTACATTTTGCAGGACCAACTGTGATAGAAGAGACTCAGGAAGAGGTGGTTCAAACTGCCCAGACAGAGGAAGGAAGGGATCGGCTGCAGGAGGAGTTGAAGGAGTTAGAGGGGAAGGAAGGGGAGGAAGAGCCCCTACTGATATCTACACCTTTTCCTCTAGGCCCACAAGAAATGGATTTAATAGATATATTTCTAGCTTTCTCTAGAGACGAACAGATTCAAACAGGAAATAAATTAGAGACTATGAGTAAAATTTTGAAGGATTTAATGATGAACTAGGATGATCCTAAGTGAAATGAGAGAATCATTACAGAAAAGGTGGGAGCAGTGGAACTGAGTACTACAGATGATCAAATAGATTTGGAGACTGTAAATGGGGACTGTAGAACAGCTTTACAGAGTGGGGAAGCTTTGGAATGTAATATATGTTTATTGGAACGGAATCAGGGGGTATTTTCAGACGTTACGAGATCACAGTCAACCACAGTGAATCTGCACATGGTGAAAGTGATCCAGTAACGTCTGATGGGGGGAATGGAAGTTCCCCCCCAGATGTTCATCACGGTCAATCGCAGCGGGGAATCACATTCACCACCCAATCGGCTGAACCCACGGGGCCGGGGCCGGTCGCGTGGTGAATGTGATTCCCCGCCGTGATGAACCAAGCCATCTCGTCTGGATGGCAGCCACGGCCCGGAATCCCCACAGGGATTCCAGGCCATGGTCAATTTGGGCGGGCGCTGCAGCCGCATTGGCTGTGGTGCCCGCCCATCTCCCCAGAGGGCGGGCGGCAGGGGAGCATGGGGGGGCAGGCTGTGCGGTCCTACATTGCATCGTGCTGCGCAGCCCTACATTGCACCATGCCGCGAGGCCCAGCCCCCTCCCCAATTCCCCGCCGGGAGCCGCCACCACGTCTGTTCACCCGTGACGCGGTGGCCCCAGCGGGGAATCAAAGGTTTGTTTCCGTGACGGGGCCAATTGGCCCCATCATGTCTGAAAATACCCAGGAACAAAAGGATTCATCCATAGTTATAATCAAAGATCCACCAACTCAAGTATGGTCGAACAAAGGAATTGACAGAGATTTGGAGGATCTTAGGTCCCTTGCGGGGTCAGCAGCCAGTGACCAGGGTGATCCGATAGTTTCAGTGTATATTTCAGCATTAGAACAGAGTGTAATATCTCAAAAAACAGGTTAGAGATTAGTGAGGGACAAGGTAGTTTGGTATTGATAGAGGTAGAAGAGGAGGTATCTAGACATAACTCCTTGTCAGATTCTATGCCACTCCTGGAAAGCTCAGAGTTTGTAGTTGGTCAGGGAGCCACTGATTGACAAAGGAGAATTTATGATAGCCATATTAAACAACATTTATGCATCCTTAGTTGGAATATAGCAGGATAGAGATCCATTTTGGATAAGGATATTTTGAGTATGCTTGATATATGTGTACAGGAAACATGGGTGGAGGATATACAACAAATGGATTTATTGGGATCTTATAAATGGGATCTCCCAGCCTGTAGGGAGGCAAGGAAGGGGGGGGGGCTTCAGGTGGAATGGCTATTTGTCTCAAACTATCGTTGGGGGTTAAAGGAAGGCTCTACCCGGGAGTTCCATCAAATGTAATGGCAGTACAGCTCAGATGGGGTAGTAACACTGGGATTCTGATTATGAATTTATATTTATCACCTTCAATGGGACCTCGAGAAAGGCAAATTTTCTGGGCAGATGTGGAGGATTTTTTGAAAGATTATGTGGATAAGTATCCCAAGCATTACCAGGTTATATTGGATGACCTATACTCCAGAATTGGGGATAATGATGAGAGAGTGGCTGCTATCTTTGGATTACATACTGATGATCCATTTTTTGACCCACCAAGGTCCTCAAGTGATTCAGTCTTAAACTCAAATGGCTTGCAGTTGTTGAGATTTCTATATAAGAACAATTAGTGGACATTGAACTGGCGGTCTGGCAGTGATGCCACTGGGGCCTTAACGTATTTGTCCACAAGGGGTTCTAGTATAGTAGATTATATATGTACGCCAAATTCTGATTTATTTATTTTATTTATTTTGTTACATTTATTAGCTGCCCCCTCATGCCCATGGCATCTCGGGGTGGCTTACAACATAAAAACAACAGTTTAAAATGATGATTTAACACAAAAATGTAAAACATCTAAAATAAAGTCTACCTAAATCCCCCCTTCCCACATTTTTTATCCCACCCCCCTCCCCTCCTCCAAAGGCCTGGGAGAACAGTCAAGTCTTGCAGACCTGGCGGAAGGCCAACATACTTGGGGTCAGATGGGCTTCCTCCAGGAGGGAGTTCCATAAACGTGGCCTGGCCACCGAGAACGCCCTCTCCTTTGTGGCCCCCCGCTTTACACGGGGGACCTCCAAGAAGGTGCCCCCGGCAGACCGAAAGGGCCACACTGGGGTGCGGGGGATGAGGCGGTCTCTGAGATATCTGGGTCCATGACCGTGTATGGCTTTATAGGCCAAGAACAACACCTTGAATCTGACTCGGTACGTTATAGGCATCCAGTGCAGCGTACGGAGCACAGGAGTAATATGCTCCCAACAACTCGCCCCTGTCAGGAGACGAGCCGCCACATTCTGCACTAGCTGCAACCTCTGAGCCAGCATCAAAGGAAGCCCCACGTAAAGCATGTTGCAGTAGTCCAGCCTCGAGGTGATGAAGGCATGGATGAGGGTGGCCAGGTTGGGTTTGGAGATATATGGACGCAGCATCCGCACCAGATACAGCTGTCAGAAGTCAGCCTTTGCCACCATCTCCACCTGCTAATCTAGGCGGAGAACCGCATCCAATAACACCCATAGATTCCAAACCTTCTGGGCTAAAGGAGGGCAGACCCCCTCTATGAGAGGAGCCAACACCTCCCTCACCCTCCCCACTGCCATCACCTCCATCTTATCAGCATTGAGCTTCAGTCTGCTCTGCCATAACCAATCTGCCATGGCCTCCAAGCATTGGGACAGTACTGAGATGGCAGGACCTGGGTCAGTTGAAAAAGAGAGGTAGAGCTGGGTGTCATCAGTATATTGGTGGCAACATACACCAAATCCTCTCACGATCTCCCCCAAGATCTGCATATAAACATTAAATAATAACGAAGACAGAATTGAACCTTGTGGAACGCCACAATCCAGGGCCTGGGGGCTGGAAGATTCAGCCCCCAGGACAACTCACTGGCTTCTCCCTGAAAGAAATGATCAGAACCATCCAAGAACAGTCCCGTCCAGACCCCCCAGGTCTCAAAATCATCTCAGCAGCAGCCCATGGTCCACGGTATCAAAAGTGGCCGAGAGATCAAGCAGGACCAGAAATATTGAACGTCCTGCATCCATCTGCCGGTGGAGATCATCCACCAAGGCCACCTATGTCGTCTCTGTACCGTAGCCAGGGTGGAACCCTGATTGAAATGGGTCAAGGAAACCGACACTGTCCAGATGTGTCTGGAGCTGCAGTGCCACCTCCCGTTCAATAACCTTCCCTAAAAAGGGAAGGTTAGAGACAGGTCGGTAACTGGCGAGTGCGTCCACATCCAATGATGTTTTTTTCATCAGGGGGCTCACCACGGCCTCCTTGAGACCAGGGGGCATCCTCCCCTGCTGAAGGGATGCATTGATTACCACCACCAGCACCATCCTCAGTGTCTCCCTGGAGGCTTTCACCAACCAGGACGGGCAAGAATCTAACTCAAAACTGTTGGCTCTGACAGACCCCAGGATATCTACAGCATCAGCTGGCATCACTTCCCGAACTCAGCCCAGAAAGATGAACCAGACGGGGACTCCATAACCTCATGCTCCATCTCTACTGCTCCTAATCCAGCATCGATGTTGCTGTGGATCTGAGTGATCTTGTCTGCAAAGTAGATGACAAACTCCTCACAGTGGGCCTGGGACAAGTCCCCGTCCAGTTGGAGGGAGGCCGGACCGACCAGCCCCTGCACCACCCAGAACAGCTTCACTAGACGCAACTTTGCAGACGCTATGAGGAGGGCAAAGAATTCCTTCTTTGCCGTCCTCACAGCCTCAACATAGGACCGAAAATGGGCCCTATGGAGAAGTCGGTCGGATTCAGCACGAGTCTGACACCAGCATCGCTCTAGTTGCCTACCTACCTGTTTCATACACCGCAGCCCCTTGGTAAACCAAGGGGCCCTACAGTGACAAGACAGGGGCAGGAGACGTCTTGGAGCCACCCTGTCAATTGCATCCCCGAGTAAGGTGTTCCATGCCCGGACGAGTTCATCAACAGAATGACTGTCAGGGTTTAAGGTTAAATCCCCTGGGGCCTCTTGGAACTGTTGAGGTGCCATTAGCCGCTGGGGGTGGACCATCCTAACTGGTCCCTTCCCCTTCTGGAGGTGGTGCACTAAGAGATTGGCCTGGCTTAGATAGCTTTAAAGAATTTGCTATAATAAGTGATCACCAACCAATCACAGTAAAACTAAGGCTGGAAGGTGAACAACCTGCAGTAGCGGAGGAAGTTCCTCAATTTGCTACTCTGACCCTAGCGGGGGTTAAAAGAATAAGATGGAACCCGCTTGTTAAGCAATTATTTACGTCCATGAAAGATACTGAGGAGATTAATAGTATTAGAGAAGCCATTTTGAATATTGAAACAGGATCAGTACAGATATGTAGGCAGTTTGAATTATTGTTGCAAAAGATAAGGGAAGGTTGTTATGAGGAAAAAAGGAAAGATAATAAAAATAGTGCAGCCCCTTAGTTTGATAGGGAATGTCGGACTATGAAATTAAAAGTAAATAAGATGGCTCGTAAGATCCAAAAATACCCCGGAAAGATAAGCAGTTTTCTGGCTGTTAAAAGGGAGTATAGGAAATTAGTTAAGGGGAAAAAAATACAATATCAAAGTATTTTGTGGCTAGCTATGGAGGAAGCTTTAGTTTGTAAAGATAATGCAGGCTTTTGGTCATTAGTTAATAAGGGTTTAATAAAAAAGGGAATAAAAATAGAGTCTAAATTACCCAACAAGAATGGCATACTCATTTTAGCCAGTTTTTTGGCACTCCACCCCTGGTTCTGCCAGACCCACTGGGAGATCTCACCTTAGCAGATGGCCCAGACTGGCAGCTAGTCACTGATTTTGAAATAATAGAACTAATAGGGTGTTTACCAACAAATAAAGCACTGGGCTTCCCGGAGAGATATATAAAGAAAATGTGGAATGGTGGACACCTATAATTTCTTGGTTGTTTAATTTTATCAATAAACTGAGGTTTTACCTGAGGGATGGAGACAAGGTATTGTTTTCCCAGTGTATAAAAAAGGAGATCAGAATAATCCAGCAAATCTTCGACCTATAAGTTTGCTGGAGGTAATATCAAAATGATATATATTTATATTTATTTAGTTATTTATTTTATTTTAAGCATGCCAGGTACATGCTTGAGAAATTGAAAAAGTGGGCTGAAAAGGAAAATTTGATATATGTGCTGCAAGTGGGTTTTCGAGCAGGTTATAACACAACAGACTAATGCTTTGTGTTAAGACACTTAGTACAGAAGTATATTGATGTGAGGAAGGAACAATTGTATGCACCTGCTGTGTTTGTGGATTTAAAATCTGCCTTTGATACCATTAATCGTAATCTATTATGGTCAAAAATGGCTAAAACTAGCATAGATAAGAGACTCCTGTACCTTATTAGACTATTGCACATGAACACCAGCCTATGAGTGTGAGTGACAAAAGAGGGTCATCTGACAGTTCCGGTGAAGTATGAACAGGGTGTTAAGCAGGGGTGTGTCTTAGCTCCCTTTCTTTTAATTTTTTTAAAAATGATATTGTAGAGTACTTGAAGCATGACTTATTGTTAGTCCCATCGGTCGCCAAACAGCGAGTTCCGCTTCTTATGTATGCAGCCAATTTGGTAATACTATCACTGGCCAAACCCAGTATACGATTAGCATTGCGGACTTTGGGTGTGTATACAGGGAAAATAGTCTTCAAGTTAACTACTCCAAAACAAAGATTTTGGTATTTGGAGCAAGATCCCAAAGCTCTAGTTCGGAAATAGAAGGACATGAAATAGAACAAGTAAAATCATATAAATATCTGGGCATGGTGTTTTCAGCAACTGGTTCGTGGGTTAAACATAAAGAGATGATAAAGCTGAAAATGTTACAGACTGCAGCTGGGATAATTAAGTTTTGGAGTATGTATGGTGGAAGGCAAATTAAACCAGTACTTAAGTTGATTACACATAAGTTGATCCCTCAGATTATGTATGGGGCAGCACTATGGGGGTTTGATACATTGAAGCTGGAACCTGTATTGAATCTGGTTCTGAGAAGGATCCTTGGGGTTCCTAAGGACACCCCGGTGGCATTTTTGAGATCATAAGACCATAAGAAGTGGCATACTGGGTCAGACCAACAGTCCATCGAACCCAGCATCCTGGCTCAGACAGTGGCCAAGAGGGATGGGCGAACAGATCACGGTTCGGGTTCAGCCGTTCGGTTCGGCTGCGTTTGGTTTGTCCGTTCGGTTCATCCGTTCGGTTCGGTTGCGTTCGGTTCGTCCGTTCGGTTCGGCAGTTCGGCTAGTTCGCCGAGTTCAGGTTCGGCTGTTCAGTTCGGTCGTCTGAACAGGCCGTTCGGTTAGGCCATTTGGCTGTTTGGTTCAGCGGTTCAGCTGTTCGGGAAGTGTTGTTATGGGTTTTTTTTGTTTTTTTATATGGTTTTTTGGTTTTTTATTGGGTTTTATATGGTTTTCTTTGGTTTTTTATTTGATTTTTTGGTTTTTATATGGGGTTTATTTATTTATTTATTTAATCTAATATTATATCTATCTATCTACACTAAATCTAACTGCTATTAACTATTCTAAATGCTAAGAACTAAATGGATTATCTAATAAGTACACAGACCTACTCCTACAAACACTAAAACTAAATCACTAACGCTATCTCTATCACTAAGCTAACTCCTACAACACTCTTCAATCTATCTATCTATCTATCTATCTATCTATCTATCTATCCCATATCCATATCTATATCCAAATATATATATATGTATATGGATATATATATGGATATATATACATCCCATATATATGGGATGGGGGGGAATCACAAACAGAAGAGGAGTCTGTAGTGAAATACATACATTACATACTCAATGAGTCTGTACAGTGCATAACACAAGGTTTCAGTTTATGGTTTAAGTTTCATTTCATTACAAAAGTGAAATGAAACTTAAAGCAATCTAAAAATCCTACTCAACGCCTGCTGTTCAGGAACAGTGACTAGCTCAGAAGGTGTTGGGAAGGGGGGAGGCAGATAATTAGTTTTGTTTCTTGCAAGCCTCTCCACCCCTGGTGCCTGGAAGTCTGCTCCTCAGTGACTGACACCTCCCTGTAATGTTTGACCTTCCAGTGAACCTTTTTTTGCCACCCGAACTCACCCGAACGCGATCCAAACTGACCGAACTGTTTGCCCATTTCGCCGTTCGGTGTTCGGTTTGTTTGGTATGTTCAGGTTTGGGTTTGGGTTCGGGTTCGAGTTCGGTCATCCGAACAGGCCGAGTTCGGGCCGAACTCCAAACTGCCGAACCGCGTTCGGCCATCCCTAGTGGCCAATCACGGGGGCCTGTTAGAAGCACCCAACAGTGCTATCCATTCCCTGTGGGTCATCCCCAGGCTCCCAACAGTAAAGGGTTTTGTTCCCCAATCCTATCTGGCTAATAGTTGCTAATGGACTGATCTTCCAGAAACTTGTCCAAACCTCTTTTAAACTCAGCTATGCTGCTGGCCTTGATCACCTCCTCTGGCAGTAAATTCCACAACCTAATTGTATGCTGAGTGAAAAAATATTTTCTTTTGTTTGTTTTTATTCTGCCACCTGTGAGTTTCATGGAGTGTCCCCTAGTTTTAGTGCTAGTTGAGAGGGTAAATAACAGTTCCCTGTTTACAAGTTCCACCACATCACTCATCATTTTATAGACCTCTATCATATTCCCTCTCAGCCGTCTCTTTTCCAAGCTGAAGAGCCCCAACCTATCAAGCCTCTCCTAACATGGGTGTTATTCCATACACTGGATCATTTTTGTTGCCCTTCTCTGTAACTTTTCTAGTTCAGCTATGTCTTTTTGGAGATGGGGCAACCAGAACTGCACACAATATTCAAGGTGTGGTCGCACCATTGATTTGTATAGAGGCATTGTGACATCCTCAGTTTTATTCTCTATTCCCTTGCGAATAATTCTTAACATTCTATTTGCTTTTTTGATCGCTGCGGCACACTGGGCTGAGGATTTCAGTGTATTATCCACAATCACTCCTACATGCTTTTCCTGAGTGGTAACT
Organism: Sphenodon punctatus; assembly: GCA_003113815.1. Classification (NCBI taxonomy): domain Eukaryota; kingdom Metazoa; phylum Chordata; class Lepidosauria; order Sphenodontia; family Sphenodontidae; genus Sphenodon; species Sphenodon punctatus. Next base: position 6,449,213 of record QEPC01000529.1, on the reverse strand, counting down.
CCTAGCTTAGTACCCAGCATTGTGTACTCATAATTTTGATTATTTTTCCCAATATGCATCACTTTGCACTTTTCCACATTAAATCTCATCTGCCATTTAGATGCCCAGGCACCCAGAAACAGGTATAATGCCTCTTGAGTATAAGGCAAAGATGGAAATATGTTCATACTTGCAGAGATGCAGCAGGATTGATTACCAAAAAAGTGTTGGGAAGAATGGGCACATTATACAAGCACCAACACAATACAGTATAAAGAAGCAGTATGTAGCAAAACAGTGAACAAGAAAACTGCTTCTATTAAACAACAAATGTTCAAAACAACAGAAGTGTTTTTAATAGTAATTAACAAGTGATTAAATGCAAGTCTACCAAATTGGCCAATAAATCAGAAAATAAGTAAATACAATCCAATCTACATAGCCAAACAAGAGAAGCAAAGGACTCTTCCTCAGTATGTGCAAAAAGATAGCTGTAAAACATTTCAGCACCTGTTTAAATTATATCTTTTTAGATTCTGATAAAAAGCAGTTATCCTTTAAACAAAAAGAGGTTGGAAGTGAAAAGAACCCTGAGGAAGTTAATCTTAGGTGAAACGTTGGACATAGAACTTCTCCAACATTTTGGACTATTTTGCTTTTTTTGTTTGGTTAATCTAATTGGATTGTTTCTTAAGCTATCTGTTGGTTCATCCATTGATCATTTTGGTAGACCTGTATGTATACAGAATGTCTCTAAGATTTGGATTATTTTGCTTCTCTTGTTTGGCTATTTAGATTGGATTGTATTTACTTATTTGCTGATTTATTGGCCAATTTTGTAGACTTGCATTTAATCACTTGTTAATTACTATTAAAAACACTTCTGTTGTTTTGAACATTTGCTGTTTAATAGAAGCAGTTTTCTTGTTCACTGTTTTACATTATACAAGCAGACATATCTGGAGAAATAAAGTACATACACTATTAAACAGGGCAGGGTTCTCCACAGTTTATCTTCAGGACTGTTCAAAAGAATTTATATCTGACCGCTTGAAACAGAGGTTGGTGGATATTTATATGCAACAAGATCTAGCTAATATACGAAGTTCAGCGATTGCCCCATATTATGGTAAAATAAAAACTATGCATGAATATGAAAAATATCTCTGTAATATTAAACTATGTGTTACGTCGAGCATTAATCCAAGTCCACTTCCAGATTATGTGGTCGAAAGTCCTGGAGGGCCGTTTAAATGGAGTGGTGTATGAGGCTAGATTCTGTGAGTGTGGACATAAAATAGAGGATTTTCCACATTATCTCTTTGATTGTAAGCTCTCTGCCAGGATTCGAGCTCCCTAACTTTACCCGATATTAAAGGAGAAATGTTTTCAGAATGTAAAATCAAATATATGTTGACTGATGTAACAGGAAGTAAGGGACAGTAGTACAGTAGTAGTACTACAGTAGAGACAGTAGTGCAGTATTTACATGCAATAGCTGTATCCCGGGAAAAATGGGACAAAATTTGATGTATTGATAATTTGATCCCATGTATATGGAACCAGTTTAGTAAAGTAAATAAATAAGTATGAGGAGCCCAGTTATTTGAACATTTAATTGGATGATTATGTGAATCTTGAAAAATGGTTTTTGGTGTTAAGTTCTAAAGTTTTTAAAGTTTTAAACTGATATATCGGTATTTCTGGTTGTATTATATTTGCATCTACTTATCAGTCATGACAATAAAGTTCTTCTTCTTCTTCTGGTGTACCACAACTGGCTATTGTGATAGCCAGTTATTGTGAATTGTGATATTGTGAATTGTGATACCGGGAAGCGGGGGGTTGGGGGGGGAGGCTGTTGGCTTTTTTAATATTATTCCAAAATTTGGATATGCGTTATTTCCCAATTTAAAAGACTTCCTGTTTAATAGGAAGTTCACATAATATTTATGCTAACTTCTTAATGCTGTTATAAAAGACTGAAAGCATAAATACCATATAAAATATTTTTCCTATATACAAAAGTCAAGGCTATATACATCCCTTTCAAATATGAGTTCTATAAGAATAACAGCAAATTTCATACAGGACAATACCAGATGTTCATTCAGAATTTCCTACCAGTGCACCGCGCAGCTGTCAGGCTCTTTTGTATTGTACATTGATACAAACATACCACATTCATTTCACTGCAGATTATCATGTGTTATATTCCTCTTCTGCAAACATCAAAGCCCAGTTCCTGATCCTGGGACAGCTGTGCATCAAATCAGTCATAACATTCAATTCAAATCAAATCACCTTGTGTTGAGCCTACTTTAGTTTGTGCTATTGCTGAATTTGACCACACAAGGATGAAGAAAGAGAATGCAAAAGTGGCAAGTAGGTGCCCAACCTCTATATAAATAGCTATCGAGACATATTTTGTGCTTGTGAAAAGTTACCCCCTAGCATTTTTTTATTAGTTATAGTTTGTTTTTTACTAGCTGTCAAAAATATACTGAACAGTGGATTTTTTATTTTTATATACTGGATATATATCTTTGTTCTGATGAAGATAAGACTTCTGGGGCAAGCATCCTTGACAACTGCTATTAGATACAGATTTAAGTCTTCTTAATACTTTCAGCCCTTCAGGTATTTGAAGATTCCAGAGATTAGGACCTAATGACTAGAAATATGAAAAGAGATTTACAGAGGATTTTGAGTCATGCAAAATAAGAGTGTTAAATTGTTACAGTGAGCAGGCCTCAATAATAAACCCTGCTTTCCAAACACATAATATAGTTAAAAGAACAGAAAGTAATGTAAGAGGAGATTTGTTTAGTTACACTTACAATACCAATTTCTAGTTAGAAGTAAACTTTTACTAGACATATCAGGTGGATTCTTACTGTAGGAATGGTTTTAAAGGATTCTCTAATGCACTTATTTTATTGGGATTTTTCCATTTCATTAAAAAATAGAATGCTCTACAATTTCATGCATATGAAGTTTGAACTTCCCCTTCATTTCCCAAGGCTTACATCACCACTGAAAGTGGATCAACAATTAGTACATTTAGCTACCCCCACAAACCTATTTTTGGTTTGTAGGATATCATTTTGGAATATTTTATTGCTTCTTGGCTCTAAGGGATGTGATAGATCATTACCCCTTACATGTCTTCAGATGATTTCTCTACCCCTCCATTCTCACTATAGTTTTCTTTCCCTTTCTCAGACAGTTTGAGGGTCACCAGTGCAAAGAGATGATCTCGGATCAAGTTGTTTTAAAACTTCTGGAAGGCAGTAGCTGAAAGCAGGTGTTTTGTGTATTTAATTGAAAGAAAGAAAGGTTTTATTCCATAAGAGATAAGATACCATTGCAAAATGTCATAGTAGTATGGAATATGAGAACATATTTTATGTATTTCGGAAAGATTTTAGGTATAAAATCCTTAAAATGAGCCTGTTTGAGACAGGGCGGGATATAAATACAAATAAAATAAATAAATAAATGTAACTGCTATTTTTTACTTTTTTTCAAGAAACATTTACCAACACATAAGTTGAAATATACTAGTAAGCCAAATTAAACTTTATATGAGGCACAGCTCTGAGTAAAAGGCAGTATATTTGTTAGACAAATATACTCAACCCTTAAAGGGATCCACCAGCACCAGTCCTGTGAGTGAATTACGGTGAAATCAAATGAGATGACAGCCCACATTAGTCTTTACCAAGTACATTCCTATGTGCCCGTTGATTAGGTGTTCATGACGTGGCCTCCACATGTTCATTACAGAGCCGCCACTCACAGTGGCATCTAGGGACATCATGGGCCTACCCTGTGGGTCAGTCCGGGTAATGACTGCCCACATGGCCGTATCTCATCAATTAAGTTTGCCTGCTGTCTCACTGCCATTCAGGTCCACCGGCAATATAGGGTAAACACAGACGTGACAATAACCCACATTAGCCTGCTTTAGCCTGGGACTCCCCTGCATGTTTGTTCTGTCCCCACCATATGCTGGTTTTCATCTTACCTGGGGCAGGTGGCTGGCTGCTATGGGATGCATTGACTGGAGAAGCTTAAAGACACATCCCGGGCAACAACCTGGCCACCCCGGCTAAACCGGGCTTACAGGTGCCTGCATGTCAGTTAGGCCGCCCCAGCCCCACTGCAAGGTGGGGTCAGTAGATCGGGCCCCCACTACCCTCCAGCCCCTCCAAACAGGTTGATTATTGGGGGGAAGAGGGGGAGAAGTTTGCTCATCCAGTCCTGCTGAACAGCTGATCAGGGAGGCCTGGAGGAGCATGCTCACCCAGCTCCACTGAACAGCTGATTTGTGTTCAGGCTGCATTTGTGTGTGTGTGTGTTTCTTTCCTGCAGCAGTTTCTCAAAACAGGGGGGAAACCAGACAGATGTCGCAATGGCTTTTGATGTCTTTCTATTTTGTCAATAAAAGCACCTTTTGAAAATCTAATGCTTAGGTCTCCAGGATGCATTTTTTTTCTCAAAACCAGACAGTTGTTGCATTGGGTGTGTTCTTATCAAGAGGTGTACCAGGACACCCAATGAAACTCAACATGGGACAATAGGGTTGCTCCATCTCTGTTGTTCTTTTTTGTTTTGTTTTTATGAGGGTTTAAAAAGTAATAGACAGGACAGAGTAATTCTTTTTTTTTTTTTAAAGAAAAAAAATAACCGTTTATTGAAAAGTACAAATACAGTAGACATTATTTTAAAATAAAATAAAAATAAAATCATCACAATACGCTTAATAACCATAGGGCACACTACAGTAGCCTTCTCCGAGCACCTTCTTATAGTAAATAAATCTTTGTGTTTTCCTAAGAGTCCTTGTCTCTATTTGAAACCGCTTCTTGTCTCTTACTCTAGAGGGCTGCTGAATCATTATCTTTTTAGCTTCTGCCTGTCCTGGATTGTAGTCCCAAACCAGATCTTTCAATCTCTCAAAATTGACTTTTTCACAATTGGTGCTGTTCAGTGTAATCCCCTTCACCTTCATGTAGACTTTACCATTAACTACTTTGTACCCATACGTTTTACATATACACCCCTCCCCACAAAGCATATTCTACAATGTGCTGATTTGGGGGAAGTTCGCTCATTAGATCTCCTAAATAGTCACCCAGACGGGGTTCCCATTCACCTTTGTGACTCACGAATATGACAGAGCCTGTATCGTGGTAAAGACAGCGTTTCTGCAAGCCTTCTAGCAATTTGTACAACTCTAACTGTGTGTAAGCTGTTGTGAAGGGTGGTGCAAAATTTTTACAAATGATGATGGGATGTCCAATGGGGTATTCTTTGGTCTTATTCACATAAAGGTATAGGCTAGTAAAATCACAATATCACACCTCTTCCCCTGGCTTTGTACGATAATAAAGAGATATAGCATTAATCCTTCCCCCAAAGAGCAATTCCTGAGGCTGCAGGGGTTGTGTTAGGCCTCAATCTTTCAGAATCTGCTGAAGTTCCCTATCTTTTTCCAGCATCTCCTTCCACTCATGCTTCCAGATGTATCTGACTACAAAACCTTTACCCCTGAGAAAGTCTGCCTTACGCTGGGTTTGGTAAGCAAAAGAGGCATAAATGGAACCTGTCAAAGGGTTCATACCCTCTGTTCCATAGCATTTTACACATCTGTAATAAAGCTAAAAGTTGTTTAACTCTCTGTCTTAGAGGGTCTCTGCCCCTATGACTTTCCAGTTGTAGAGCTTATGCTTGCTTTAAAAGAGACATTACAGCTCGCTTTGAAAGAAAAAAAAATGTATGTCTACGCTGTATAACATAATTTTGTCAAAATAAAAAAACTACATTTTGAAAATCTATCTTTTTGCCCCTGCAGAAGAGGTTCTGAACTATATAAAGAATGGAAAGATTACAATGATGACAATATTTTGTGAAACAGTTTTCTATTTCAGTGCTTTGAGAATCAGATTCCATAAGATCATTCACTATGACCCAACTCATTTATTAGGAGGGATTAAGGCTTCATCAAGAATGGGGTTTGCTACATTCCATGCAAGGGTACTCGGAGAAGGCTACCGTAGTGTGCCCTATGGTTATTAAGCATATTGTGATTTATTTATTTATTTTAAATAATGTCTACTGTATTGTACTTTTCAATAAACAGTTATTTTTTTCTTTAAAAAAAAAAGAATTACTCTTTCCTGTCTATTACTTTTTAAGCCCTCATAAAAACAAATCAAAAAAGAACAACAGAGATGGGGCAACCCTACTGTCCCATGTTGAGTTTCAATGGGAGTCCTGGTATGCCCCTTGATAAGAACACACCCAATGCAACATCTGTCTGGTTTTGAGAAAGAATGCATCCTGGAGACCTAAGCATTAGATTTTCAAAAGGTGCTTTTATTGACAAAATAGAGAGCTTTCAGCAGCCATTGTGACACCTGTCTGGTTTCCCCCCTGTTTTGAGAAACTGCTGCAGGAAAGAAGCACACACACACACACAGGGTATTTTCAGACGTTACGAGATCACGTTCAACCCCGCTGAACCCCGCGGTGGGGCCAAAGGGCCGTGAACGTCTGTTCGGCACATGCCAGATGTTCATCAAGCTCAATACCCACATGGGGTCAATTTCAACCACGCTTCCCGAGCTCCCCGGGGGAATATCCCGGGAACCGTGGTCAAACGGACCCCCACCGGGAACCAAGGAAATGTAATGTCTGGACGGCAATCCCCGGGCAGAACCAAAGGAAATGAGCCCCAGCCAGGGACAAGGCACGCAGCGTCGCTGCCGGGCAACTGGCAACAACACAACCACCGGAGGGAGATTTAAAGCGAAATCAGCAGCAGGCAAGCATGGCGGGATGGAGCGAGGAGGGAGGCAGAAGAGAGCGGAGGCAGAGAAAGCTACACAGGTGGTGGAGGAGGTGGAGGAGGTGGAGGCAGGGGCAGCGATGGAGGTGGAGGGGGCACAGGTGGAGGAGG
>QEPC01000529.1:6361443-6410942 GCA_003113815.1 Sphenodon punctatus | reverse complement strand
AATAAGGAGACTGCATGGCCTGGGTCGCTGGAAAAGGAGAGGTAGAGCTGAGTGTCATCAGCATACTGATGACACTGCATGCCCTGAAACCCCCTCACGATCTCCCCTAATGGCTGCATATAGATGTTAAACAAGAGGGGAGATTGAATGGCACCCTGTGGGACTCCACACGTGAGGTCCTGGGGGGAAGAGTACACTCCCCCAAGACCACCCAATGAGTTCTCCCAGCCAGGAATGAACGAAACCATTCCAAGACCATTTCACCAATTCCAGCACGGTCCCGCAGGTGACTCACCAACACCTCATGATCGACTGTGTCGAATGCAGCCGAAAGGTCTAGCAGGACCAGTAAGGTCTGACGACCCTGGTCGAACGCCAGACAGAGATCGTCAACCAAGGCCACTAATGCCGTCTCCGTACTGTACCCAGGTCGAAACCCAGACTGGGAGGGATCAAGGAAACCGGTGCGGTCCAGATGTTCCTGGAGTTTCCGTGCCACAGCTCGTTCAATAACCTTCCCTAAAAAGGGAAGGTTAGAGACTGGCCGATAACTGGCAGGAGCATCAGCGTCAAGAGATGGTTTCCTGAGCAGGGGTTTAACTACAGCTTCCTTTAGGCAATCAGGCACCCTGGCCTCCTGAAGGGAGGCACTAACCACCCCAGCCAGCAACAGCCTTAGCGTCTCCTGGCTAGCTTTCACCAACCAGGATGGACATGGATCTTGCTCATAAGTAGTAGCATGAACAGATCCCAACAAGGACTCCACATCGGCAGGTGACACCATCTGAAACTGATCCCACAAAACAGGACAGGACAGGGCATCCATAGCCCCAAGATGATCCTCTGCAATAACTGTGGTACCAAAATTGTGGCGGATGTGAGTGATCTTATCTACAAAGTACTCAATAAACCAGTCACAGCAGTCACTGGATTGATCCAGCTCCAGGTGGAGGCAGGTAGAACTGACCAAGCCCTTCACCACTCAGAAAAGCTCCGCTGGACGTGACTTTGCAAATGCAATAAGGGCATCAAAGAACTGCTTCTTTGCTGCCTGCACCGCCACAACATAGGCCTTTAAACTGCTCTTATACTGCAATCGATCATACTGGTCACGAGTTCGGCGCCACCATCGCTCTAACTGCCTGTTCTCCCACTTCAAACACCACAGGCCCTCAGTAAACCAAGGAGACCTGCAGGAGACTCGGGAGGGCAGAGGACACCTGGGAGCCAATCTGTCAATGGTCTCGGCCAACAAGATGTTCCAGAAGGCTACAAGATCATTGACAGAACTCGTGTCAAGGTCCAAAGGAAACTCCCCCAGAGCATTCCGGAACTGATCCGGTTCGATAAGTCTCCAGGGATGGACCGATCTAATAGGTCCTGCACCCTGCCGGGGGCTAACATGCACCAGGATGCACGTCTTAAGGAGGTAATGGTCAGATGCATTGAGTCAACCATAGCAATAATACTTAGGGCATATGTTATATCTTATAGATGTTAAGATCTTTGAACTTGTAACAGCTGTTCTTTGAACAAGAAATGTCTTTCTAAGTAATGTATTTTTAACTTACACTGTGTCTTTAGTACTATGTCTTTATTTGAACTTAAGTAAACTATTGCTTCATATTTTTATAATATTCTTAAGTCTCATAGCTTAATATACAAATAAATTGTCTTTACAATACTTAACTGAGCTGGCTGACTTATTAGCATAGTGTAAACTGAGTTTCCACATATTGGAAAAGAGCACCCTATATTCAGACCAGATCATGTCAGGCTTGGAGCACTAAGTGCAAATTCCTTTTGAGAAAACTGAGGCACAATGCGACACTCTCATGCCACACTGCCTGTCTGCCCGCTCTGGTTGCCAACCTTGAACCCTGCCTCAGCCTGCCTTCTGCTGCTCATGCCACACTGCCTGTCTGCTGCTACTGCTGCCTCTGATGTACCATGGGTTCTGCTAACAGGCAATCCAATGTCTGCCACTGCTCCACCGATGCCTGGCAGCCTGCAATGCCTAACCAAGTAGGGGTCCTAGGCCAGCCACCAACCTTCAAGCCTTCTCAGCCTCTGCTGCTGCTTCTGGGTCTCAGATGGCCAGCCATGGTGCCACAGGCACCCCCAGGGGCCAAGCACTGAGCCTGCCTACCCGGGCAACCCAGGGTGCCAAGCCTACCCGGTCTCTCCTGCTGCTACTGCTGCGGCTGCTATGTCTCTGACTGTCTACCATGCCCGCACGGGCACCCCTGGAGCGCCCCAAGCCTCTGCTGTGGCCAAACTTTCCAAACTTTCTGGGGAGGGGGTCCGAACTCCGTGGGACTGAACCCACGAACCTGAACTGAGTTTTCGGAATGAATGGCCGAACATCTGAACATCCTAACCCCATTCTGTTCACACATTCCTAATATTTATTGCTCTGTTCATTTGTTGCTTAGTTATTTTGGTATTTGCCACTTTAATTTGTTATTTTGGTGCTTCAGTATTTGTTGCTTTATTACTATGGGTTTAGCGGGAAGTGGGGGATAGTCACTATTTTGTTGAACTTGTTGTTCTTCATTCATTCTTCCATACTTTTTGTGACTTTCTGCTTCATTATGCTACACTGATGGATCAATCACATTCGCATTCAAAATTTTAAAACCTGCCAAATACAGTACTGAAAAAGATACAGATGAAAGGCTGAAATAACAAAGTAATGAATACTGAAGTGATAAAGCAACATAGTGATGGCAATACTGAAGCAAAGGACCAAGATTAACATTTGAAACTGGACACCACTTTCATTTTCACTTTGCTAAAATGAATACAAATATGCTGAATTTGAGGACTTTAGTAGTCACTTCAAACATTCACTTAGATCTGCAACTATTATAATCCTGCAATGAAGTGTCTTACCTAGCATTGTGTGGCAAAATATCCTTTCCCCCTATGGACTTCAGTTGATTCCCTGTGACCTTTTGTGTCAGACATATTGTACAATGCCATGGGATCCCATTGTACTGAATCATGAAATATTCTGTTGGGCATGTACATGTTATGCAGTAATAAACGTGAAAAAGTGGAACCAAAAGGGCAAAATATTAAAGATTGAATTAAAGGGGAAAGCTAATGTCTCTCTTCCAAGAAAGCCCAGATGAAAGGATGTGGAGACTCCATGCTGAACTATCATTTTGGACTCCTCATGTGCAACAAGAGTGGAAGATCCAACCAGCATTTGAGTAAAGACAGGGCATGAGGAACTGTGCAGCATTTAGTGTGCCCCTTTTTGGTACTTGCAATGCTTCCGCACCCCAGTTCTGACTCCACACACATAGACACTTCACTTAGGGTACAGCCACACAAGATTGACTAGGACTGATCCCCACACACCCTGGGGTGAGAAATTGCAGGAGCCATATTCTGGGGCCAGCAAGGAGAGTAGGGTGCATGGACCATCCCCTCCCCATAGGGAAACTGGATGGGCCACTGTTGGTCATCCTGTGACACACCAAAGTGGGCCAAGGCACCAGTCACATGCACTGGCACCTGGCCCAATCCCACCCACCATCACCTGACCCATTCACCATCCCGCCCCCAACCATGACGTGGAAGCATGCAAATGGCAACCGCACCTGCCACTCACCAGTGCTGGCAGACCTTGCTTTGGGGCCAAGTAGCATAGGGACCATGTGCATGAGCAGTGCCTCGGTAACCCAGTTTGGGCAACCTTTCCCACTTTGGGTAAGGTTACTCCCAGAGCTACTGTGAGTAACACTCCTGGGGTAATACCCATATTTTTGAACACCCCAGGAAGCACCTGACAGGACCTGACCCACCATGAGTACCCAGTGCCTAAAAGTGTGGATATTACTGGGGCATTCCAAGTTGCCCTGGAATGTCCACGGACACATTCAACACCCTGGGGTGCCCCAGGATACCAATACCGGCACCTGCAGCTAACCAGGCTGAATCACCACACCACATGGGCTGCTGTTCCTCTGGTCCAGACTCCTGGTTGTTCCCTGGCCCATGCACCATTCTTCTCCATGACCCACACACTGTTCACCTGAGATGGGGGGAGGGGATCAAGGTGGCCTTTTCCCATCTACATGTGCCCCCCTCGTGGGTCCCCTGTTACCAGGGAGACCTAATATGGGAGAGCACATGCTCCCCTGATATGGGTCCCTTTGGGAATGAGGGACCCATTGGGGGGCACAAACAAATGGGAAGAAGCCTCCTCAACCCTGACCCAGCTCAGAATTAGCCAAGCAGAAACTTCCCCAATCAGCTAAGTGGCGCACGGGCCAGGGATATGCAGAAAGCAGCCAAGAGTCTGGACTATAGGAGCAGCAGTCTGGGCAGTGAAGTGAGTCAGCCCAGGGCCCAGGAAGTCTTGTAAACCTTTGGATTTTTTGGGGGTACCTGTTGGTCCCTGAATGTGACTAAAGTGAATTGGGCACCACAAATTCAATGGGATGCCTAGCTGGCTGGGTACCCCGTTGCATCACCCAACATTCTCAGCCTTTTTCAGAGGATGCAGCATGTACCAGCCAGCTGTCCGCCCCACCATGGGGTGGAGTGAACATCTGGCAGCTAGGGATGGGCGAACGTGGTTCGGAAGTTCAGAGTTCAGCCTGAACTCGGCCTATTCGGATGACAGAACCCGAATCCGAACATGAACTGACCGAACAGAACTAGATTCCAAACGTCGAAATGACCAAACAGTTCGGTAAGTTCAGATCGTGTTCGAGTGAGTTCGGGTGGCAAAAACATGTCACTGGAAGGCAAAACGTGACAGAGAGGGGGAGTCAGCTGAGGAGCAGACTTCCAGGCACAAGGGGTGGAGATGTTTGGAGTAGCAGCCAGACCACAGTCTACGATTGGCCATGGGCTAGTCTGCACTGAGCCAATGGAGCTTGCGGTGAGGCAGGCGCAGCAAGAAACAAAACTGATTGCCTCACTCCTACCCAACACCTTCTGAGCTAGTCACTGTTCCTGAATAGCAGGCGTTTCAGAAGGCTCCCTCTCTCCCAGCAGTTTTTTTCCCTTCCTATTCATAATCCATTGCCATCATCCCATATTATCATTTATTTAGATTATATTAGATAGATTTAGGTGTTAGTTTTTGTTTTTACCCCTCCCTGTGTTCCCTGTGTTGAATCTTCCTTCTGCCCTTCCCCCTCCATTGAATCCTTTCCCTCTCCCTCTTATTCCATCCCTGATTCCCTTCTCCTGTTTTAAGTTTTGGATGTATTAAGAGTAGGATTATTATTAGATTGATTTTCATTTCAGTTTTGTACCCCTCCCTGTGTTCTTTGTGTTTCCCCCTGTGTAATATTGTGTATATATAGATATATAGTTATTAGATAGATAGTTACTAGATATATATACATACTAGTTAGCTTAGTTATAGAGATAGATAGAGATACAGTGTGTTTGTAGGACAAGGCCTTTGTAGTTAATTATTAGGACATTCCGTTTAGTTCAATAGGTTTTAGAATGGTTACTAGCAGTTAGATTTAGTGTAGAGATAGATAGATAGATAGATAGATAGATAGATAGATAGATAGATAGATAGATAAACAGCCACTCCAGCCCCAGGACCCACTGTCATGGGTCTGGGGCCACTATTCTTTGCACAGAGGCGAAGTCATTTCACCGCACCATGAAACAGCCAGTCTAGCCCCAGGAACCACCATCAGGGTTCTGGGGCCAATATAAAGACAGGGAGGGCTGTGGCCAATATGTATCTAGAAGCTGGCACTCTAGCCCCAGGACCCACCATCATCGGTCTGGGGCCATCATTCCCCCGCACCAAGAAACAGTCACTCCAGCCCCAGGACCCGCCATCAGGGTTCTGGGGACAAGTTAAAGGCAGGGAGGGCTGTGGCCAATACCTAGAAACTGCCACTCTAGCCTCAGAACCCACCTTCATGGGTAGGGAATTATCATTCCTTGCACATGGCGCTATCATTACACCACACCAAGAAACAGCCAGTCCAGCCCCAGGACCCACCATCAGGGTTCTGGGGCCAAGTTACAGACAAGGAGGGCTGTGGCCAATATGTATCTAGAAGCTGCCACTCTAGCCCCAGGACCCACCATCATGGGTCTTGGGCCACTATTCCTCGCACAGAGGCGATGTCATTTCACTGCACCAAGAAACAGCCACTCCAGCCCCAGGACCCACCGTCAGGGTTCTGGGGCCAAGTTAGAGGCAGGGAGGGCTGTGGACAATATGTATCTAGAAGCTGGCACTCTAGCCCCAGGACCCACCATCATGGGTCTGGGGCCATCATTCCCCTGCACCAAGAAACAGCCACTCTAGCCCCAGGACCCACCATCAGGGTTCTGGGGACAAGTTAAAGGCAGGGAGGGTTGTGGCCAATACCTAGAAACTTCCACTCTAGCTCCAGAACCCACCCTCATGGGTAGGGGGCTATCATTACTTGCACAGGGCACTGTCATTCCACAACATCAAGAAACAACCTCTCCTGCCCCCAGGGTTCTCAGGCCAAGTTGCAGGCAGGGACGACTATGGCCAATATCTAGAAGCTGCCACTCTATCCCCAGGACCCACCATCATGGGTCTGGGGCCATCATTCCCCCGCACCAAGAAACAGCCACTCATGGGTCTGGCGGCATCATTTCTCACACAGAGGCAATGTCATTCCACTGCACCAAGAAACAGCCACTCCAGCCCCAGGACCCACCATCAGGGTTCTGGGGCCCAGTAACAGGCAGGGAGGGCTGTCCTAATATCCAGAAGCTGCCACTCTAGCCCCAAAACCCACCATCATGGTCTGGGACCATCATTCCTCACACAGAGAGCCTTTTTCCGAACGCCCGAACCAAACCAAACATGGACGAATCCAAACACGGTGACTGAACTGAACGGCTGAACCAAACTGGACTGAACGACTGAACCCAAACTGCAATGTGTTTTCCCATCCCTACTGGCAGCTGCCAGTCATACAAGCCACTGCATCATGTGGCAACCGTGCCCAAATAGGGGTAAGGCTGTCCAAATTGGGTTACTGTATCATGTGATGGTACCCTTAGACAAACACCCACACTTAGGGCTGAGGTGTTCTTCTGAGCTTGCGGCATTTGACTCCTTATTCCTCCCGCCTCACTCCCCGGGTCCTAGATTGAGCCCTGTCATCATCTGGGGACACCCTGCTAGAGATCCCTCATGTGCGGCAGGGGGGCACCTTTGATAGGGTGTTCTCAGTGGCAGCATCATTGTAAGATCTGGCTGTTTTGCCAGGCTTTTGGTAGGGGGGATGGGTAGTGTGTGGCGGGGGGGAGGGGTTAGTGTGAGGAAGTCATCTTGTTTTTATGGACTCTTGTTTTCATTGATATTTTATATTTTTGTATTTTGTTATTTTATTGAAATACTTATTTTGTTAGTTTTTATTGTGAGCTGCCCGGAGATGCCAGAGGTGGGGGTGGGATAAAAATTACAGTAATAAATTAATAAATAATAATAAATAATTATTGGCAGAAGGAAAAACATGTTCTAGAGAGAGTGTGATTGCCAGGTATTACAAAAGGAGTGATGGAGACAAAGGGTGCAGCCACACAAGGCACAGGGGCCTGATCCCTGTGAGTCCCAGTGGAGGACAATCACCACTGCCACACTGCAGAGCACATGCAGGGATCCACCCGGATGGCTGTGGAGAAGCTGGGTGGGCTGACCTCTGTTCTAGCCACCACCACAGCTGGATTGGGCCAAGGCACCATGCACACAAGCAGGCGCCCAGCCATGCTCTGTCTCCCTCCCCTGAATGCCCACCTCTGGTTATGATGTGACTGTGTCCAGCAGTGTTGCACTGCATGTGGCTGAGAAAGTGCACCCTGGAACAGTTGCGGTAAGGCTGTTCCATGATGCATTCTCCGAATTTTTCCAAGGAAGTGTCACAGAGCAGTCAGCTGCTCCCCCCTCCCTGGGGCGTGGAGGGAACAACTGACAGGCCCTGGATATGTGAGTCACTGCACTGAGTGGGTTGCTTGCCTAGGGAGGGGTAAGGCTCCCCTTGGCTCCCCTGGTACCCCTCTTGCTGAGGTCAGTCACCCTAGAGTTGCTCTCCATAGGCAGGCCTGCTGGAACCTATGTGTCTTGCCAGGACTCCCCTTCATGGGTACAAATCCTTCGAACCTTTAAAGGTACCAGAGGCTTTTTATTTCCAACTGCTGGTCCTTTCACTCAGGCACAGATACGCCCGTTTTACAAAACAAAAGAGATACTTTATTGGCCAAAAGCAGAGAAACAGGTTTGGCAACAAGACTAAGGTAAAAGGCTTTGGATAAAGAGGGAAGCAAACTTAAAATAGAGTCTCAGATCTTGGGGATCAGGTGTCCCCTGGTTTGGGTAGCTGCCTCCTAGGACTGAGGGTAGAGAGGCTGTTGCTGGTACTCACAGACTCCTTTTCATCACCTGTGCAGGTAGAAACAAGTGAGGCACATGTCTTAACTGGCTCCCTGCCAGCAACATGTTGCAGTTTCAAAAGAGAAAGTTAGAGAGACCGAGGAAGGGGTGTGTCCTGGCTTTTTAAGTTCGACCCCTCCTCCCCTTTGGGAATCGTCCCCAGATGGGGGTTTCTCCAATCCAGGTGAAAATACTGATCTCTGACTTTAGTTTGTGGAGCATGCCCAGAAGACTTGTCCTGTGACATTGCGTTTGTCCAGGCCCTGTGGGGGTTTGATAGGGCGTAACTGGATGTTTGTCTAGGGGACTCTGGTATGGAAACAGGGACATTTTGCCACAATGCCTTTCATGGTAGAATTCACAGATTTTCATAAACTTTCTCCCATCCCTCTTACATGCTTTCATGTACAGTGAAATAGTTAGCTATGCTGACATTAAAGATGTCATCACTGGGTGACTAAACTGACATCTCACTGAAAAAGCAGTTCACACCTGTCAGAACTATTGTTTCAGGCTCTCCACTGTGTCTAAATTTGGATCCGATTCTTAAAGTGTTCTTGACAACTGTAGAAGCTAGAAACTTTATTTTATTTATTTATTTATTTATTTATTAAAAAGATACCTGAGTGTAGAGAACACCACATCAGATTGGGAGAGAAGTCAATATATGTAGTGGTGCAAAGACACCACATATAGCAAGATGGGAAACTATATGACTTCATTATTCACTGCAGCTATAATAATTTATAAATATGTTGAATCAAGTAAAAGAGATTTGTGAAACTGTCTCCAGGTTGGCATCACTTTTGAATAATCTACAATTCCCAGTTACAGTCTGCTATTTAATTCAGCCCACTTATTTTAGTCTAGCTGCAACAGAGAACACAATGTCTGGCCGCAGCTATAACCATTTCAGAGGGGACAGGAGCAGCCCATTTGGAGCCTGACCCCAAATTAGTCCCAGTCCTGCTGTGGCTCCTGTTTCTAGATGCCTGGTTTCTCCTGTTCCACTACAGCAATAGCCGCAACAAGGGCAGAAGAATTCCAAAACAAATTTTATAGCAAATTCACACAAGGTTTTGCAAATATTCTACAATTCATAAATATTGATAGTTCATCTATATTCAAACAGCCCTACAGATAACTTAATCTCACGTGGCTTAACTGATTACCAGATATTCCTAGATTTTGAAGGCCAGATAGAACAAATGAGGTCTAGTCTGATTTTCTGCATAACACAGGCCAGTCGTATTTCTTCCAGTTCTCCTACTAAACAAGCCCACCAAGCTGCATGTGGTTAAAGCTCTGGTAGAGTAGAAGGACAAATTGTTCCTTTGCAACAAGTGCCTAGTTCTGAGCAAGAGCATAGCAGGCTTGTCACAAAAATCATTGAAAGGAACTGCCACAGGGGGTAGCAGTCTGCATTAGTCTTTAGATTGTACAGTTTCCACACTGCTCAAGTTGGATGTTCCCTTGTAAGGCCTCTGACTTCTATTAAAAGTCTTCTGTAGGCCCAATTAAAATGATACTTCTCCAGGTGCCCTTTAAAAAAAAAGTCTTCTTTCCAATTTATGGGTTAAAACAGCTGCTCAACTCTTAAAGATCTATCCTCTGTCTCTTGTTCCTAGAGACCACAGTCAGGGTACAGCAGGGAGCATGGGAATTGTAAAACTTCCTGTCACAGATGATAATAGCTATTGGCGAACTGATTAACACCCTTGCCAACAGAGAATGTCACATAAAACTTGGTAGCAGAAAAACTACTACACAAACTCAGGAATTTTTGACACGGGCAAGAAATGTACTAACTTTGTTGCTGCTAAGAAAGAAGATTGGAGTTACCCAAATTCTGAAATCAAATGTATGTTAATGTTTATTGAAATCTTCTAATGCTCCTCTCCTTTAAGTCACATTTATTCACACAGGCCACAGCACTCTGTCCTGGGCACCAGTACAAATTCTACTAACCTTGTATGAAAACAGACATCTGTCCCCACCCAGGGGAGAGGAGAGCTTCCATGGCCAGGTACACTGCAACTGCGGGAACAAACATTCCCACAGCCTCCTCCGACTGGAGAGGGAGTGGGGTGGAGAGTGATGTGCAGCCACTTGGACACATTCCTGATGCCCCCAACCCCCGTCCCCACTATGACAGGCAGCCATGGATGTCAATTATAGATATCCATGCTTGTGCACCAATGCAATCCCTCACACAGGGAGGATCTGGGGCTGGGAACAAATGTTCCCACTTGACTTGCCCACTCTGTCCAAGCCAGGTAAAAGCTGGACTTGGAGTCTGGACTCAGCTTGTACCATGCCCACATTTCCTGCCCAGCTCCTACCTGGACAGGATAGGAATCGGGCCCACATCTGGTGGGCTGCAAATAGATGGCCCGCTGTGACACTAGCCCAGCCCAGGTGAACTGGGCCCAGCTGGGCCAGCGTCACGTACGTTAACACCCACTGGCATTGCACCTTCCTGCTACTGATGGGTTTGCAGACAGATAGCATCAATATGCCCCTTAAGTTCTGCTTCCCATGCTGTTGCCATAGTGTCAAAATTACAGAAAAGAAGGGCTGTACAGACAATGGGGTAATGGTGGTATTAAAGCAAGGCTGAGGTGGAGATTGCTAGTGTGGCCATTAGGGTGGCACTAATGGTTTCACCAATGGAGCAAACCTGTAGTTAAGCACTGCAAGGGTAGGGAGTGGGCCCAGGGTTGCCATTTGGCCCCATGCCTCCGTATTATTGAGCATGACAATGGTGTCCTGTCCCTCTTGCCACCCCCTCATCTAAGGAATGCAGCTACAGGAAGTCATCTTCCTCTAGGTAGCAATTTAGATAGTAGCATTTTGTAGTGTTTGTGGCAAAATGAAATAACTGTTTTTTTCCTTTTGCAAATGCCACCTCATTTGTACCATACCTCATGCCAATAATAACAAAAATTCAATCTGCAGTTCAAATGAGCTTAATCCACCTCCTCTGCTGTTGTATTTTATAGAACAATACATTAGCTACCTGCAGGGTTATAGAAGTGTCATGATTTATTTTGGAGAATTTGCCCAGGGTCTTTGAACACAGTAGATCTTACAATTCAGTAGCCTTTTTCCAAGCAGGGAAGAAACATTACTTTGTCTTACTGATCATCCATCATACCAACGATGCACTAACAGGGGCTAATTGCCCTCCCCTGTACAGCTACTGCTTTAGTTCTGGGGGGGAAAAAAGATTGTTGTGAAGGATGTTTTCTATAGAACTGTTTTTGCTTATATACACATTGTTCACCAGATAGATGAGAGTTTCTCTCTTTATGGGGATCCCTTGGTATCTGAGTTCAGAGAGAAATGGTTTTTCCCCATGCATTCTTTTCAGCAGACATTTTGTTGCCAATTTTAAAGCGTTCACTCCATTCTACAGTGAGTCGTGCATACTAATCCTGCACTGACTGACTATTTTCTGGGAGATAGAAATCTCAAATTACAAATCTCATAAATAACTCAGTTGTTGAAAAGCCTTTAGGAAACATGGGACTGATTCTCACATGGGCACTAAGATGCCAAAAATTTAGATTCCCTTCTGTCTGCTAACAAGTATATTCATATTAAATATAGGACAGGCAGCCTTCAGCATTTAGTAGACACACAAGGACGAGAAATGCAAACAAAAAGTAAACCCCAAAAAGATACAGCATAACATGATGATACCCTAAGGAAAAACATAGTAGTGATTCTGGTACCAGAGTCTCTGTAGAGATATTTTCTTCCCCGTTCCCACAATAATGAAACATTATTAGATGTTAGTTTCTTGACATATTTAAAGGCAATTATAATACATTCTATATGACACAGTTATTGCATTGTAATTTGTTAAGAGGGCTCATCAAACAGAGACTTGATATATTGCATGTCCTTGGTGATCCAAAAGATAGAGAAATCATTCAATATAGTGTTTGTGGGGATGTATTTTGTAAGCTGTCAAACTAAACCTAAATGACTCAGGCATAGCAAATAACTTACACAGATCACAATTCTCAAGTGACACTTACATTATATGACTGGCCCTAGTGTCACTGTGAAAGTCAAAAAATATTATTATTTATTATTATTATTATTATTATTATTATTATTATTATTATAGCAAGCATTTATATATCACCAGCAATGTACCTGGCATTTTACAGACTAATGGAATCCAGCTCTAGGCCTTACAATCTGAGAGACAGGGGAGGCGAGGACGGAGACGAAGGAAGGGGAACAGAGGGAGAAACAAGGGGTGTAAAATTCACAAAGATGCGAAGTCTCAGGTGCACATGCTTGGCTTGGTTACATTGATAATGATGACTGGCTGGTCCATTTGGTGAGAATATGAGTACACAGACTTCAGGCTACAGATTGTACTGGATGGTTGGTATGAGCAGGAGTTAGGAGAGGGGAGCGAGGCATTGGGGAGGGTAGAACAGAAGAGGTGGGTCTTGAGGGATTTGAAGGTACGAAGGGAGGGGGGCCGAGGCGGATAGGGCAGGGAGGTAGTTCCAGGCATGGGGGGCAGCTAGGGAGAAGGGATCAAGGCAGTTAGGGGGGCAGGGAATTTGTGGGAGGGCGAGAGAGGGGGCAGAGAAGTTCATGAACTGGAGTACGAAGGGAAATGAGTGCAGAGAGGTAGGGGAGAGAAAGGTTGTGAAGTGTTTTATAGGTGAAGACTAGGAGCTTGTGCAGGATTCATGCAGGAAGGGGGAGCCAGTGAAGAGAGGAGAGGAGGGGCTGCACGTAGTCAAAAAGAAATGTGAAGTGGATGACCCTGGCAGCAGAGTTTTGGATGGAGATAAGGGGCGGCTGGTGGTTTTTGATGTTGGAGGGGCACTGGGGAAGTAAGGCTGGGTCAGACCTAGGGGCAGAACCAGGGGGTTGGTAGGCGAAGCCAGGGGGATGGTAGGCCAGTGACATGGCATAACACAGCAGCAAGGAGTTCCCAGGGTTAACATCAAATGGAAGAAAACACAGTCTACATGCACATCAAGCTTAAAATAAATAATTTATAAACCCAAACCACAGGGAAACACCCCAAACACTGGCATAACACCCAAAACACTGGCATAACCCAGCAGCAAGGAGTTCCCAGGGTAAAAATCGGATGGAAGAAAACAGTCTACATGCACATCAAGCTTAAAATAAAAAATGTATAAACCCAAAACACAGGGAAACACCCAAAACACTGGAATAACACTGGCATAACTCCCAAAATACTGGCATAACCCAGAAGCAAGGAGTTCCCAGGGTTAACATCGGATGGAAGAAAACACAGTCTACATGCACATCAAGTTTAAAATAAATAATTTATAAACCCAAAACACAGGGACCCACCCTTGTAAAGCACCCCAGTCACAGTCTGAGTCCAGTTTGACCATACACATCCCATTTCCAGCATTTTGAACACAGCTGAAATTGCATGACTTGCAGTGACATCTCTCCCAGGATTTCCAAACCTCCATTTTACCACACACAGTCCCCCCTGCACTAACCCACTAGCCCCCACTCCCCTCCCTGAGAACCCAGGAGCCCTGGCTCCCAGGCCCCCCTGATCTAACCCACTAGCCCCCCACTCCTCTTCCAGGGAACCCAGGAGTCCTGGCTCCCACCCACCCATCCGGATGGGAGCCAGGACTCCTGGGTTCCCTGGAGCATCCCCCTGCTCTAACCCACTAGCCCCCTACTCCCCTTCCAGGGAACCCAGGAGTCCTGGCTCCCACCCACCCATCCGGGTGGAAGGCAGGACACCTGGGTTCCCTGGAGCATCCTCCTGCTCTAAGCCACTAGCCCCCCACTCCCCTCCCAGGGAACCCAGGAGCCCTGGCTCCCAGCCACCCTGCTCTTACCCACCCCCACTCCCACTCCCCCCGTGTGCCTGCACTCGCCCCCAATCACCTTAGGAAGCCTTCGGGGGGGTGAGTCACCAGTGGTGCGTGCGCGCACACCCAACTGGTGAGAATGTGTGGAGCCACATCAAAGAACCTTGTTTAGTGAGGCAGAGACCTTCAGAAGGTCTCTGTCTCTCTAAACAAGGTTCTTCGAGGTGGATCCACATTTTGAATGGCGTGCCGACCTGGCCATTAAAAAAAAAATTATTTTATTTTTTAAACTGCCGCTGCCGGCTGGGGGAGTCCAGGGGCCAGGCAGGGCATTGTCCCTGCTACCCTGGAGGGCCCACCACCACTGGATAAGTGGAGAAAAGTTAGATCAGGGGAGGCCAGTGAGAAGGAGGTTACAGTAATCAAGGCAAGAGGTGACCATGGTGTGAACAAGGGTCTTGGGAGAGGAGACAGAGAGAAATGGGTGAATCTTAGTAACGTTATGGAGGGAGAAGCAACAGGATTTGGCAACAGAGTTGATGTAGGGTTTAAAAGAAAGGGTCAAGTCAAAGATGAACCCTAAGCTACGGTCTTGGGGGATGTGAAGGATGGTGACCCCGTCGATAAGGATTGACAGGGAGGAGGAAGAGGAAGATAAGGAGTTCAGTTTCAACCATGTTGAGTTTGAGTTGATGTTGTGACATCCAGATAGAGATATCAGAGGGACAGCTAGTGAAGGAAGCTTGAACAGATGGAGAGAAAGAGGGAGGAGAGAGAGAGTTGAGTGTCATCAGCATAAAGGTGATATTGGAAGCCATGGGAGGCAATGCGTTTGCTGAAGGACAGGGTGTAGATAGAGAAGAGGAGAGGGCCAAGGAAAGAGCCTTGGGTAACACCAACTGAGAGGGGAAAGGAGGAGGAGCTGGAGTTGTCAAGAGACACATTAAAGGAGCAGTCAGAGAGGTAGGAGAAGAACCAGCCGAAGACAGAGTCATGGAAGTCAAGGGAGTGAAGTGAGTTTAGCAAGAGTGAATGGTCAACAGTATCTAAGGCAGCAGAGAGGTCAAGGAGGACAAGAATGGAGTAGAGGCAATTAGATTTAGCCACAAGAAGATCGTTGGTGATCTTAGCAAGAGCAGTTTCAGTATAGTGAAGGGGGCCTGTCTAGCAAGGGAGATAGCAGAAATAAGGGAGGAGAGAGAGAATTTGAAATGAAGGAAGTTAGCATGAGAGTGAGATTTGTGCCAGAGGCATTCAGCAGCATAGGAGAAGTAGCCGAGGTGGTGGATACTGAGGGTGAGGCAAGGACGGGGGTTGTGGGAGTGGGTGGGGCAGGAGGGGAGGGGAGCAAGGGTGTCAAGGGTAGAGGAGAGAGAAGCACTGAAAACAGAGATGGCAGTCAGGGGAGGAGGAGGAGAAGATTGAGGGGAGAATGGGGGAGAGAGAGGAGGCAAAGTCCAGGAGTTTAATGGCCTGCAGGTCATGGAAGGAAGGGGGGCAGTGGGAGATGTTGAAAAAGGCAATTAAGTGATCAGAGATGGGATGAGGATCGAAGGAAAGATCAGAGACAGCAGTTCCTAGAGAAGATGAGGTCAAGGGAATGGCTGTTAGCGTGGGTGGAGGAGTTGGTCCCAAAAAATATTGGTTATGCAAGCATAGCACTATAAAAAATGGTCACCATAGGTATGAACCAGGACATGACCTAGCCCCTGTATCAGCTCTCCAAAGGGTGAATGAGGAGCAGAAAGGGTAAAGACAGGGAGAAGCCAAGAGGTGACATAGGAAACCCCAGAATTAGGTGGAATATTTGGCGACTGCTCAGTCCACACAGCTTACCCATCAGCCCCAAAAGCTATTATGGGTCTGGATCTGAAGCAACACCCCCTCTCCCCTCCAATTGGACCAAAGTCATGGCTTACTATAGCAAAAGAAAGTCACAAATCTTCAAACAACATGTCATAAGACATTTGTAATGGTCCCACTAGTGACTGCATAGCTTTGTTCTCCATAACTACTCATTACACTGGAGCAGGTTTGCTGTGCAAAGGATACAACACAAGCAGAACAGGAAGTGGACCCCACTGCAACCAGATAGAAGCTCCCATGGCCAACAGCCATTTCCATGTCACTGTTGGACAAGTTGCAGGGCATGCTGCTGCATGGACACTCTACCAAGTGTGATTATTGATGTAATATTTATATAGCACTAGCAATTAACCTTGCATTTTAAAATTGTTAGCTATAGACAGGATCACTTCCCCAGCAGGCTTACAATCTAGGAGAGACAAAGGAAGAGAGACAAAGGTGCGGGGGAGTAGGAGTAAACAGAGGGAGAGATGGGGATACATTAATGAAGTCAAGAAATTGCAGGTGCGTATACTTAGCTTAATTAGAGAGCAGAAGGGAACTCAGTAAATCAGGGAGCAGAGTGAGCAGATAAGAAACTAGGGAAAGTCAAATGGAAGAGGTAGGTTTTCAGGTAAGATTTTAAGGTTGGGAGGGAGAAGAATGAATGTGTTCACGGAAGGAGTTCCAGGTATAGGGAGAAGGGGCAAATAATATATTTCTCAGAGCAAGGGAGTCATGAACAGGCAAGGATAGCAGCAGAAGAGCAGAGCTTCCAGATGGGAATTGAAGGGGGCAACAAGGCCATGAAGGGCCTTGAAGGTAAAGACAAGGTACTTGTGCTTAATTTGTGCCAGTAAAGAGAGCCATTGGAGGAAAGAGAGGAAGAGGTGAACGTAATCAGAACTAGGTAGCAACGTTACTAGACTGCTGCATTCACAATGTGGTACTTTGCCACGGATACAACAGACAGATTTGTGAAATAATATCTCAAACAGACTGTTCTAAGTCCCTTGGATTGTAGGATGGCTGATATGGCAAGCTGAAATGCTGAGGATGGATAATGCTAATTGATATTCTATGTCAAAATTGTATTGATGCAGTACTGAAACACTGTTCCAGACTGAGCTGAGTACTTTCCACTCAGTGCAGAACATCTATGGAGGATAGGGTGTTCAATCAGTTGATTTCCTACTGGAGCTAGCTGGTCAATGGATGCCTTGAAGTTGGGCATACCAGTGGTTTTACTGCCTGTGATTGTGGCTATGTACTGCAAAATATACAATACTTTCTCGTATGTCACCGACTCAAAGATGAACACTCTCCCAGAGAGAATGTAATGGGTGGTTTTACACACACATTTCTCTTGGATGTTTGCTGTTACATCCTGAACTTTCTGTGTGTTTAAATCACTCACCCAGATCTTAAACATCCAGCTCTTTGAATTTCTGCGTAGAACTTCTCCCAGAACTTTTTTGTGTAAAAAGTTCTCCTGGTAAACAGCTTTTCTCCAGGCAGCTATGGTCACTTGGTTTCTTTGGCAACCACTCACATCTACAGCTATGACTACTTTAGGCTGCCTCAGGGCAGTGTTTGTGTGAAATGCATCCAGAAACTGCCTCAGGGCAGTGTGTGTGTGAAAAATGCATCTGGAACTTACTTATGGATTTGTAAACCCAGAAGACTGAAAAATCCAGAACTTTAAGGTGTGTGTAAAAATGTCCATTGTGTGAGGCAAAGATGTGTGAGAAAAAAGATGTGACAGCGAACCTCTGTGGCCCACTTGGGACCAGACCTCACCTGCAAGTCTGCGTGGGCACCGGCAGATGTTGGCCTGGGATTACCCCCAGCCATGTTGGTGGCTAGCCTGGGCTCTGATCTCAGGAAAACCCCAAAGTCCCAGCTTGGGCTAAGGCCTGCCAACTGGGTCAAAGTGACCTACAGTGGGCCATCATGTCTGTTCCTGGGCTGCCAACACAGCTGAGGTTGGGTCTGTCATGGCCGGGTACCATGGCTGGCTATCATTGGCCAACATGACTGCCCAAGATAACAAGGGACGGGACACTGGCGGAAGCATGGGGGCAAGGTCATCCAGCAGCATGGTCAGCATGCGTCTCACCCTTTCAGGTGCTCCAGCTGTGGGCATGTCTCTTTGGCACTCTGGCCCAATCTGGACTGTGTTCATCATGACTTCCCTACCCTGGGTTGATCCCTACCTCCAAATTCCCTGATCCCAGCACTAAGGGGGGCGATGGCATACCCGTACCAAAGGTTGAAAGAGCCTGTCCTATTACAGGATCAGTCATTGAAGGGCACAGAGGATCCTGCGGTAGCCCCTCCCGCCTGGATCCCGAGGGGGATGTAACCAGAGCAAGGCATTCTGTTAGCTGTTGCTGCCTTGCCCGTGTCCTAGTTACAACCCCCTGTTTCTTACTCTTCCTCTTCATTGGATTCTGGGAAAGTAAATCAAGCTGTTCCCTTTCTCTATGCAGATGGGCTGGCTGCTAAAAGGTGATGCTGGCGAGGTTCCTCTATGGTCAGACACGGAGACCCGATAACTCCCTCCCACCCAGGGAATAAAGTCCAAGGGCAACGGCAATGGGTCAGGGAGAAAAGGTCTGGAGGGCTCAATGCCGCTGGGTGGCTCACTGATCTTAAATTCCCCAGTCGGCATAGCTCCTCCCTGCTCAAAGCTGTTCCCCATCTCTATGCAGATGGGCTGGCGGCGAAAAGGTGATGCTGGTGAGGTTCCTCTATGGTCAGACACGGAGACCTGATAACTCCCTCCCACCCAGGGAATAAAGTCCAAGGGCAATGGGTCAGGGAGAAAAGATGTGGAGGGCTCCGGCCAAGCGAGAGAGATTCTGCCTTAATGGCCCTTGCTTAAGTACCTTTCATGGTCTTTGTTTTGGCTTTCCCGCCTTGGAGAAACCTGAGGTCTGTTACGTCAGCAACCCAGGCCAACCTGAAGGTCGATCTGCATCTCCACGGGGTCCTTCTGTCCAGGGCTCCCAATACACATTCTTTTTATCTCTTTGCATTTCCTGGAGTTTTGTCAGTGTTACAGTCCTGATTTGGGTTTTACAATTCTCAGTTGTAACATTACATACATGTTGCACCTTTTGCTTTACATATTTACTAGGCTTGTAGTTTACATGTAGGCCAGTATCACACATGTGTGACCCTATGTTTCTCCGTGACAGCTCCCCTGTAAGATAGCATGTGCAGTGGGCACAACAGAGTCCCATAACATGCTTAGACTGGTGTGTCCTACCGGTGTGTGTAGGGACATGCAACCCCCCACCTCCTTTCCATGTGTTTGAATCCTATTTAAGTTAGACCTTTGGTTTTCCAAACCCTCTGTAAGCTCTGTGGGGCTATCATGTTCAACTGTTTTCCACCATGTCATATTGGAGTGACCTTCAGGATTCAGTGTTTCTGGGTTTACTATCTTGTAGGGGTATACCCTGAGGTGTCTATGTCCCTCCGTCCCGTGTTGCATGTGGGGTTCCTGTGACATATACCCTTAAAGGAACATCAGTATGTGTTTGCATAAGACTGTGACAAATGGGTGGGAACACCATGTTAACAACCTTTGTTCCACAGTTACAAACTTTGGCCATGTTTCCAGATTATCTGGCAGCCTGTTTCTCGTTGGCTGTATGTCTGTTCCCCATGTCATAACTTCTTTGTCTGATTTACCTGGCTATCCAGACTGTAGATCGGAAGTATTATTAGGAGACAAAAGAGGGAGTGTGGAGTAAGTGTGTTTCCTTTCACAGTACTGAGCATCCCCCTTCTGTTGTCTGTGTAACTCTACATTTGAAAACACTTTTCACCAGGAGCAATGCTGTAATTCCCAGTGGGTAGACTGTTGTCCTTTGGCATTTGCATTTCCCCCATGACTGTGATGCTGTGTTTGGATGTCTTTGCATTCAAATCCATCACGCAGCCAAAAGTTGCTTCTGTGAAGGGGCTATTGTCAGCAGTCTTTCTTGTGCCCTGCCGCCAAGTTCTGTTTGTACCTCCAGGATCCCCTGGGTCCATATAATCATGTATTTCTCCTTCTTGGGAGTCTGAGTTTGTGACATGGGTGTGAGAACCCCCAAGTGTCCCTTCAGACTTCCCCACACAAAACTCTTGAGGATTCAGTTTACCAAGTCCAGCGGCTTGACCCAGGACACTCTTAACCATTTCCTCCCCTCCAGTCTCTACTTCAGCAGTGTTTCTCTGTTCCTTCTTAGGTAAGGGAGAGGTGCACAGCTCTTAGACTGATGCTCCTGGCCTTTTAGGACTACAGGGTGGTGAATTTCTATCCCTGGAGAAGAGGGATAGAAATTTCCCTCCATCCTGGGAAAGGTTTCATGCACATTCCCACCTCCTCTTAAGGTAGAATCCTCCACCTCCCGGCTTGCCTGTAATCCCTTGGGTTCAGTTAGCTGCTTCCCCCCTTCTCTTAAGGTAGGACAACAAACCTCCAGGCTATCCTGCAACCCCCTGGGTTGAGTAGGGGCATCTGCAGCCTCTAACCCTCCCTCCATGGTGGTTACTCAGTTTGATTCTGCAGAATTTGGTCCCTCCTGTGTAAGGTGGGGTGTCAAGTCCTGGGCTTCAGAATCAGGTTGACCCATTTGCTTCACTCCCTTCAGTTCCCCTTGTGAGACAGGAACATGCAGTTCACTCCCCGAGTCTTGTCCTCCCCTGCCTTCTGGCTGGTTTGGGGACACCTCTTTGGGGTTTTCCTGCCCCTGAGTGGAGTGCACAGGTTGGGATGCAGGATGTGTAAGGCTGTTAGAGCCTTCCTGTAACCCGTCCCCTCCACTAGGGTTGCTCTCTGTCTCCCCATGTTCCAGGGGTAGAGGTGCAACTTGTTTATGGCTCTCTGAGTCTTGTTGCCCCTCACCCTCCCTTCCCAGGTTGCTCTTTGGCTCCCTGTGTTCCTGGGATTGGGCTTTTTCTACCCTCCCGTACAGCATCCATTTGTTTATAGCATTCCCCACCAACATTTCATTTTGTGCCTTTCTGGGGAGTACGGCCACCTGGATGGGTCCCTTTGAGCCCTCCCATTCTAAATCTACAGTTGCTGTGGGCAGAATATCCTTGATTCCCATCGCCAGGGATACCACAACCTTTCTATGAGTGTTTATTTTATGTTTTGGGATCAAGTCCTCCTGTACCATAACCATATGTGCCTCATTGTCTAATCTCCCCACATAGTTTACCCCATTAACCTTAGCAGGTTTTTGTAGCAACTGATCCCCTGTGGGTGGGTTAGGAATAATATTGCAATCATCAACAGCTCTGGGGACAGGTTGAAGTACAGACACAAAATTCGCACTGACAGTCCCAATAATCTCATCAGACTCCCTTTTAGGGCCATAAAACTCCCTTTTTGGGGGGAAATCTCGTACCATATGCCCTGTTTGCTTATAGTTAAAGCACTGCCTTGAATCATTATTAGAGGATTTGGAGGTGTGTGTTCTGTGGAGTCTGGGTGATCCCTGTCTCCCCCACCCCCATTCTCATTTGGTTTGTTCTGGGTCAAGTGTCCTTGTTCAGATTGTGGATTTTTGTACCCATTCTGCTTATGGTAAAACCCTTGTTTTGATTTCCCCCCATTATTTGGTTTCTTTTCCCCATAAGCTAAGATAGCATTTTCGGTGAATGCATCAGTCCTTGTCCCCGCCTCTTTGAGATTTGTGATCTCCTTTTTCAGCAGGTGTGCTTTTAAATTCTATACACAAGGTATAGAACTGTTCAAGCAATACAGAGTTAATAATTTGTTCCTTAGTAGCATTTCCACATGCATCTAACCATTTCACCCCATATTGTTTCAACATATAAAAACATCTGAATATGACATACCCTCTGCCTTCTTAAAGCTGAGTAATTTTTGGCAAAAAATTCTAGAGTAATCCTGTAAGCCTCAAGAACTGACTTTTTGAAAGCATCAAAAGTCAGCACTGGATTCTCCTCCATTTTTGTGTTGTAGACCTCTTTTGCTTTCACTGGGAGTTTGGGCAATACTAATTTGAGCCACATCTTGCCAGGGATCTGTTCTTGATGAAACACATGATGCACAGTTGTGAAGTAATCATCTATGCATTGATTCCCGTCACATTGTGGAATCAATGCTTCATAGTCCTGGATTCTGCCTCCAGCATTGTTTCCAAAGGGTAGTGTGGGCTGTATCCCTGCCTCAGTCTGTATTTTCAGGAGTTCCAGTTGATGTTTTCATTCTCTCTCTCTCTCTCTCTCTCGTGCTTGCTCTTATCTTTGTTTTTTGTTCTCCTCCTGTTTTATTCTCTCCAGTCTGAGCTCATGTTCCATTCTCATTCTGGCTATCTCGAATTCAGGGTTTGAACCTTGTCCCCCTGGTTGCCAATCAGTTGGAAGGGGGTTTTGATACACATTTGGCAGCACATCTCCATGTCCTGGTTGCTGGTTGGGTGGAGAGGGGTTTGGAGGGGGATTTGCTGCCCCCACTCCATTCCCATCTGTTCCATTCATGCTCATTTCAAATTCTCGTATCAGCTGCTTCAGTCACTATTTATTTTTCCATTCTGCTTCAAGACCTCTCTTTCGGACTTCCCTGTTCAGCTCTGACCTTCTCAGGTGGTCAAAGTGCTTTGGGAGCCCTATTTTTCCACTGTCCCTGGCCTGAAATCAAAATTAAAACAACAAACTGCCACTCTATTCCAAGACTTACTTATTTTCTCTCTCAGAGCTGAGTTACAGACTGCTGGGACTTTCAGTCTCTGCAGGTAAGGGTAAACCCCCACTTTACCGGGTTTGTGTGATTCAGTTTCCCTCACGTACAGCCCACTTGAATCAGTTTTCTATCCCTGACTGATTCAAGCCTGCAGCAGGGACAACCCCTTTGTCACCCAAGGGCCCGATCATTCCCAGTTACAGACTCTTTACTCTCTGGGTTCGCAAGAGCTTGAGAGCCCTTGTTGCTCACTTGTGTTCCAATGTTAGACACAGACACTTCTTCATAAAGATAAGAAGTAAGTTTATTGATTACATAAGCAAGATTGTTGATACAGAGTGGTTACTAGAAATCAAATGTAAATATAAAGCATTCCTAACCTATACTGGTTGAGTTCCTAAATAAGCATCTTACCCTACCAAGGTCCATAAGTTCTTCT
The DNA here is from genome assembly GCA_003113815.1 of Sphenodon punctatus. Lineage (NCBI taxonomy): Eukaryota > Metazoa > Chordata > Lepidosauria > Sphenodontia > Sphenodontidae > Sphenodon > Sphenodon punctatus. The sequence continues at coordinate 6,387,690 of QEPC01000529.1, read as the reverse complement.
CAGTCCTTGATGTAAGTGACTGGGTCTTCAGTTTTAGGGTTGCTAGAAAGCAAAGTCCCCTCTCTCAGTTCATGGTTGCCAGCCTTGCTTGCTGCCAGGTTTTAGGATGCAGATGCAGTTGCTCAAGATGGCCAAGCGAGAGAGAGTATGCCTTAATGGCCCTCACTTGAGTACTTTTCATGGTCTCTTTGTTTTGACTTTCCCCCCTTGGAGAAACCTGAGGTCCGTTATGTCGGCAACCCAGGCCAACCTGAAGGTCGATCTGCATCTCCACGGGGTCTGTCTGGCCAGGGTTCCCAATACACATTCTTGTTATCTCTTTGCATTTCCTGGAGTTTTGTCAGTGTTACAGTCCTGATTTGGGTTTTACAATTCTCAATTGTAACATCACATACATGTTGCACCTTTTGCTTTACATATTTACTAGGCTTGTAGTTTACATGTAGGCCAGTATCACGCGTGTGTGACCCTATGTTTCTCCATGACACTCGGAGCAGGCACAGGGGTGGTGGGCCAGGGCGCTGGCTCAGTGGGACGAGGCCGCATGGAGAGGGTACTTTTGGATGGACAGGAGCAACCTCCTAAGACTCGTGGAGCTGTTAATGCCCTGGCTGGAGTGGCAACACACCCCCATGCGGACCCCCATTCCCATGGTCCAGCGGGAGGTCATCGGGGTCTAGGCTCTAGCAACCCCCGACTCCTGCCAGTTCATCGTGCAGCATTTTGACATTGGGGTGAGCACTGTGAGACATCTGCGAAATGGTGGAGGGCGTGCTCATTGACCGAGAGATCCAGCTGGTGGACCAGGAGGCCATGATGGCTGGCTTTGTGGCTGGAGGGTTCCCCAACTGCATGGGTGCTGTTGACAGCACCCACATCGAGCTCCTCTGCCCGTACGATGGAGCAGTCACGGAATATGTCAACCGACATGGGTACCACTCCCTGGAGCTGCAGGCCATGGTGGACCACCAGGGACAGTTCAGAGACATTTACACGGGCCACTCTGGTGCAGCCACAATACCTGGATCATGACCATCTCCCCCTTCTATACCCGGATGTACTGCAGGGATTTTGCGGACATGGGGATGACCCGGATCGAGGGGGTGCTGATGTCCCCCTGAATCCTGGTGGACCCTGCCTATCCGTCCATTCACCCAGTGGCTCATGAAGGCGTACCCAGACACCAGGAACCCTGTGGAGGCACTGTACAATACCCACCTGTGCGCAAGCAGGACTGTGGTTGAGAGGGCCTTTGGGGAGCTCAAGCAGTGCTGGAGGAGCCTTGCAGGCTGGCTGGACTACACGGTGGAGACCTCAGCCCTGGTGTTTGGATCCTGTTGTGTTCTCCACAATGTGTGAGAGACTGATGGGGCTGCCCTCGACTACCCCATGCCCTGACTCCCTCCTGGCCCCATGCGTCTCTATGTGAACACTGAGAAGCTGCGGGAGTACTGGTATGCAAAGTGCATCCGTGCTGCCCTGGCTAGGCGGATCAGCTGGGAGGCCAAGGTGTGAGGTCATGCACCCCTGTTTCCCCCACCAGCACCCTGGCCATGCCCCTTGACACCAACCTGCCCCCAGCCCCAGGCCCATGAACAGTACCATGGAAGCAACTGTGATGCCCGTACATTTATTGTGACTACCACCTACAGGTGCCCCCAACAACAACACCACCACCACTCTCCTCCCAGTGCCATGTACCCCCATTGAGGCAGCTCGCCCCTTCCCCCCATCCCCCATGACCTGCATGTCTCCCTCATGGCTGCCCAGTGGGCACCATGGAGCTCTGGGAGCTCCCTTCCCCCCTGCTGTCTGTGTCTCCAACAGTGTCCTGGGAGATCTCGGTGTCCAGAGGGGCAGGTGGTGTTGGGAGGGCGGGCAGACCTGGGGCCGGAGGGGCCCCCTAGATGGCTTCTCCCTCCAGAGGTCTACAGGGACTGGTAGGCAGATGCGTGGGCCCAAAGAGCGTGCCAGCGGCTGTGGTGGTGGTGGAGGCAGTGGGGCACCAGGTCTGGGGCAGGCAGGTTGCCCGGCGAGACGACTGCCATCACATACATGCTCATGGTCCCCGTGTGCAGCAGCAGCAGCGAGGTTCCGATGTCATGGGACCAGTCCATCTTGGCCAAATGTTCCCTCACCATCCGGTCTATGGCCTGTTCCAGCTGCCCGAACGCCTCCACCTGCCTGCTGTGCTCCTGGTGCTCCCATCTCCGTTCCAGTCGCACCTCCGCCTGAAACCTCCAGTCTCTAGTCTCCACTTGTTGCACGGCCCTTTTGGTGGCCGCCTTCATCCGATTGATGGCCGTGATCGTCCGCTCACCCTGCTCGGCGGTGGAGCGGACTATGTCCTCCGCCTGCTCTTTCCTCTGGCACAATACCCATGCCCAGTGCTCCCTCATCAGTTGCGCCAGGGGCACAGGGCTGGCTTGCTGGGACCCGTCGTATCGCCCTGTTGCAGTACACGTCAGGGGTTGGTTAGGTGCTCCAGCTGCCAGGCCCCTATCCCATGGCACAGCTGGGGTGTCGTGCCCTCCCCTCGGGGTGGTGGCCGGTGCCCTCCCCCGGCATTCCCCTGCACCCGACCCCCCTTCCCCGCACTGTGAGGCCCAGGTCCCCCACCTGGCCTCCCCTGGTGCCCCCTCCTCCCATGCTTTCCGCTGTGTCTCACCTGGTACCTCTGGCTCTTTCTGTGCCTGCTCACTGCCATCCTCCTTGGCCACCTGTTGCTGGTGCCGGGGCGTTCCATGCCCTGTGGGGATGTGGGTGGGGGTGGGCTGCACGTGTCCCCTGGAAGCCCCCTGGGACCCCTTCACATGATCTGGTGTGTCCAGGGTTGCTAGGGGCAGCCCCCTGCCTGGTGTACCCCCTCCCCCACTTGGCCCATCCCCTCCAGTCAATTTCCTCTCTCACCCACTTGCTTACCCTTGATGTCAGTCTCAGATCCCTCCAAGACTGGTCCCTCTGTGTTACTGGGGAAGCCGTGTGTCCACTGACTGAGGGTGACCAGTGTGCTAGCCTCAGTGTGTCCCGGTACGGGCATTGACTGTGGGCTTCCCAGGCTGGTGCGGCAGGGAGCCTGCTGGTCCCTGAGGTCCCAGGGAAGTCCTCTTGGAAGACGGGGCCATTGGCACTGGAGCATTCTCACAGGGTGATGAGGGGAGAGGGTACCTTGGCCCGTTCCCTGCCCTGGACCACAGCACTCCCCATGAGGTACAGGGCAACGATGGCTCTCTTCATGTTCAGGATGTGGTCCAGGGCATCATAGTAGGGGGTGGTCCGGGCTCCATGTCCGGACCACCGGTTATTGTCCTTAATGGCCTTGTACCCCCTCTGAGCTCCTTGACCTTCGAACAGCACTTGGACACTGTCCTGTGGTGACCCACCATCTCCATGTCCCACACGATCTCCAGGTAGACATTATCATTCCTCTGGTTGACTGCAAGCTCCAGCTGGTGTTCTAGGGTCCCCCAGATCCTGATGAATTCCTGGGCTTTCCTGTGCCCCCATTGTCCCCCTCAGAGGTATGGACTTCTGTGTGGGCCCTCCTGGTCCTGGTCCTCCTCCTCCACCTGGTCACCACCGATCTCCTCCAGAGGCTCGGGCTTCCGGGCCCATTTCCATGTCTGTGGGCTGGAAGGCATGCAGTTGCTTGCTGAGTTGCCACAGCCCTGATGCCCTTCCCCCTTTCCCCACACCTGCCAGCCCTCTCCCCACACCCCCACCCCCGTGGTGGCCCTGTGCCGCTCCCCCCCTGCAGTCCCCTTACCCGTTTCCAGGGTGCCTCTTCCACCTGGCCAATTGCCAGATCTGGTGCAGCCTGTCCCACCTGCAGCTTCTGCTGCTGCTATCCCTCCACCACCTCCATGTGCAGCAAGACCACCTCATATGCCTGCGCCGCCACCTCCTCCTCCTCCTCTCTTGCTCTCTTGCCCTCCACTCTCCTCTCCCTTCCATCTCGCTCCATCACACCACCTCCCCCTGCTGCTATGAGCCCTTTAAATCTCTGTCCCTGGCCTGATGTTGCTTGTTGCCTGGAAGCGATGCTGCATGCTTTGTCACCAGCTGGGAATCATTTTGCTTGATTCCAGCTGGCAGTTGCCATTCAGATGTTACTTTTTGATGTTTCCCGGTGGGAATTGCTTTGACCACGCTTTCGGAGATGGTCCGGGCTGGAGCTCTGGAAGGGTGGTTAATTTTGCCCACTGCTGGGGATTGTCTGTGGTGAACGTCTGGCAGCCTCTGAAAAGACGTTCAGGGTCCTTTGACCCGGGAGCGGGGTGGACTGTGGTTCACTGTGGTTGACTGTGATCTCATAATGTCTGAAAACACCCATCTCTGTGCAAGGAATGATGGCCCCAGACCCATGACGGTGGGTCTTGGGGCTACTAGAGTGGAAGCTTCTAGGTACATATTGGCGACAGCCCTCCCTGTCTGTAACTTGGTCCCAGAACCCTGATGGTGAGTCCTGGGGCTGAAGTGGCTGTTTCTTCATGCGGTGGAAAGACATCACCTCCATGAGAGGAATGATGGCACCAGACCCATAACGGTGGGTCCTGGGGCTAGAGTGGTAGCTTCTATATACATATTGGCCACAGCCCTCCCTGCCTGTAACTTGGCCCCAGAACCATGGCAGTTCGTCCTTGGGCTGGAGTGGCTGTTTCTTGATGCTTTGGAAAATCGGCTCTCTGTGTGAGAAATGATGGCCCCAGACCCATGATGGTGGGTCCTGGGGCTAAGGTGGCAGCTTCTAGGTATTGGCCACAGCCCTCCCTGACTGTAACTTGGCCCCAGAACCCTGACATTGGGTCCTGGGACGGGAGTGGCTGTTTCTTGATGCTTTGGGAAATTGGTTCTCTGTGCGAGTAATGATGGCCCCGAGACCCATGATGGTGGGTCCTGGGGCTAGAGTGGCAGCTTCTGGATATTGGCCACAGCCCTCCCTGCCAGTAACGTATCCCCCAGAACCCTGACATCGGGTCCTGGGACTGGAGTGGCTGTTTCTTGATGCTTTGGGAAATCGGCTCTCTGTGTGAGGAATGATGGCCCGAGACCCATGATGGTGGGTCCTGGGGCTACTAGAGTGGCTGCTTCTAGGTACATATTGGCCACAGACCTCCTGCCTGTAACTTGGTCCCAGAACCCTGATGGCGGGTCCCTGGGCTGGAGTGGCTGTTTCTTGGTGCGTTGGAATGACATCACCTCTGTGCGAGGAATGATGGCCCCAGACCCATGATGGTGGGTCCTGGGGCTAGAGTGGCAGCTTCTAGATACATATTGGCCACAGCCCTCCCTGCCTGTAACTTGGCCCCAGAACCCTGATGGCGGGTCCTGGGGCTGGAGTGGCTGTTTCTTGGTGCGGTGGAATGACATCGCCTCTGTGCGAGGAATGATGGCCCCAGACCCATGACGGTGGGTCCTGGGGCTAGAGTGGCAGCTTCTAGATACATATTGGCCACAGCCCTCCCTGCCAGTAACGTAGGCCCCAGAACCCTGACGGTGGGTCCTGGGGCTGGAGTGGCTGTTTCTTTTTTTATATATATCTATCTCTACACTAAATCTAACTGCTATTAACTATTCTAAAACCTATTGAACTAAATGGAATATCCTAATAATTAACTACAAAGGCCTTGTCCTACAAACACACTGTATCTCTATCTATCTCTATAACTAAGCTAACTACTATGTATATCTATCTAGTAACTATCTATCTAATAACTATCTATCTATATATACAATATTACACAGGGGGAAACACAAAGAACACAGGGAGGGGTACAAAACTGAAATGAAAATCAATCTAATAATAATCCTACTCTAAATAAATCCAAAACTTAAAACAGGGGAAGGGAATCAGGGATGGAATAAGAGGGAGAGGGAAAGGATTCAATGGAGGGGGGAGGGAGGAAGGAAGATTGAACACAGGGAACACAGGGAGGGGTAAAAACAAAAAATAACACCTAAATCTATCTAATATAATCTAAATAAATGATAATATGGAGGTAAATGGGTTGGATGGGTGAAATAGGAGGAGGATGGCAATGGATTAGGAATAGGAAGGAACAAAAACTGCTGGGAGAGAGGGAGCCTTCTGAAATGCCTGCTGTTTAGGAACAGTGACTAGCTCAGAAGGTGTTGGGAAGGGGGGAGGCAATCAGTTTTGTTTCTTTTTTTGCCCGCCTCATTGCAAGCCCCATTGGCTCCATGCAGCCTAGCCCATGGCCAATCGCAGACTGCAAAGCCAGTGGTCTGAGGCGAAAAGGGATGGTGATTGAACAGGCTGGCTGCTACTCCTAGCCTCTCCAACCCTGATGCCTGGAAGTCTGCTCCTCAGCTGACTCCCCCTTCCTGTCATGTTTTGCCTTCCAGTCACACGTTTTTGCCACCCAAACTCACCCGAACGTGATCCAAACTGACCGAACTGTTCAGTCATTTCAATGTTTGGAATTGAGTTCGGTTCAGTCAGTTCATGTTCGGATTCGGGTTCGGTTGTCCGAACAGGCCGGGTTCAGGCCGAACTCCGAACTTCCAAACCTCGTTCGCCCATCCCTAAACACCACTTGTGGTGGGTGTAGGTGCATGCCGGCTCCCACAGAACACCCATATCAACCCACCCCCCACCCATGGAGCACAGACTCCAATGCTGATTGCTCTGTGGGTGGGTGGTGGGTGGAGATGGATGTTGTGCGGGAGCTAGGGATGGATGAACAGAACGCAGTTCAGATGCCTGGACGCTCGGTCGTTCTGTTCGAAACCGAGTTCAGGTTTGATGGTTCGGTTTGGCCAAACTTGGCCAAACATTCAAAAATAGTGAAATCGAAACCAAAACCAAAACGAAACTTAAACCTATTTTTTTGGCCCTGGAAAGACGTTTTTCCTGCCTCCAAACTCATCTGAACTCATCTGAATATGACCTAACTGTTCAGTCATTTGAGAGTTCAGTTCAGACGTCCGAACACACTGAGTTCGGTCCGAAGTCTGAACATCCGAGCCACGTTTGTCCATCCCTAGCGGGAGCACGCACACACCTACACCCACCGCCCGTGGTGTTTATACAGACGCCTCCACCCAGCAAAATGCACCCCACCCACTGCCCACCGTGTTTTCACAGATGCCTCCCTCCATTTGTGTTAGAGTGTCTGTGTAAAAAGGGCCAAAGAGTCAGAAATTAAACTTGTACTTCGATGGTGTTCCATGTCAGAAAAAATCTACCCAGTTTATATGGAGTATTCAACACTATGCTGTAGGGAATGTGGGGCAATAGGAACATACTGGGCCTGCCCCTGTTGGTGGATCTGCCCTAAGAGAGCCACATTCTGGCATAGACTGTGGAAATCAGCTAAGGAAGTGATGGAATTAGAAACATCATTAACACCAGAAATAGCGCTGCTACGGATTTATTCAGAAACGAGAATCCTGAGAAAGAAATAACAAATCTGTCAAGTCTTGTTACTACCAGAAATGCACACAATTGCCAAGGAGTGGAAGACGACAACAGGTCCAACTTATAAAAGCTGGATCCAGCAAATTTGGTATGTCATCTCAATGAAAAAAAATTGCAACAAACTTAAAAGACAATATAGAAGATTTTACTCTACATGGAACCCATGTTGAACAATAACTAAAAATATTAACATGGACAAATTTAAGCATGCTATATGGCCCTTTTTAAACATACACTCTAACACAAATAAAATGTGTGTTACATTTTATTATACATGGTACAGGGCAACCCTGCAACCCTACAACATGGGCCCTTTTCACACAAGATGCCAGTTTTGCTGGGTGGAGATGGGTGGAGGCGTCTGTGTAAACACTAGAGATGGGACTATCGGTATCTGATTAATCCGATAATGCCGATCAGAAATATCAGATTAATCCGATAATACCGAAAATATCAGTTTTGGTATATTGTTTTTTTAACATTGCCGATTTTTCGGATCTTTAACATTGCAGCCATTTAAAAAATGGCCACAATTTTAACGATCTGAAAAATCGGCAATGTTAAAAAAACAATATGCCGATACTAATAAATCTGATATTGGATTCATCCAATACCGATAAAACCGGTAACCAATAATTCGCCGATAGTCCCATCCCTAGTAAACATCACTTGCGCTGGGTGGGGTGCATTTCTCTGGTTGGAGATGGGTAGAGGTGTCTGTGTAAACACCACTTGTGGTGGGTGTAGGTGCGTGCATACTCCCACGCAACATCCATCTCCACTCATCACCCACCCATTGAGCAATCGGCAGAGCAGTCCGTTGCTCTGTGGGTGGATGGTGGGTGGAGATGGTTGTTGCACGGGATCATGCACACATCTACACCCACTGCAAGTAGTGTTTACACAGATACCTCCACCCATCGAAACTGGGTGGAGGCATCTCATGTGAAAAGGGCCCGTTTTTTGTAAGTAGCTCAGTCAAATGTGGAATAGACTGCTCTAGGTTTGTAATGAAAAGTAGTATGTTGTTTGCAAAAACCACTAGTCTGTGCTTTCTATGTCCCTCACTTCACTCCCTCTACTTTATCATTTTGTTTTATGGCCAATATTAGTGGTTCAACTGCCAGATCAATAAAAGTGGACAGCCTTGCCTGGTGCCCCGTGTTAAAGAAACATTTTTTGTGGGTTCCCCATTTACAATAATTTTGGCCATAGGTTGCTTATAGATATTTTTTATCCATTCTAAGAATGGTCCTGATATTCCCAATTGTCTTTAGGATGGTTAGTAATAATTTTTGTTCAACCCTGTCGAAGGCCTTGTCCACATTCAGGGACAGGACTGTGGTGGGTGTTTTATCTTGTTTGGCTTTCTATATTAAGTTTATAGTCTTCCTGATTTTATGTATACCTAGGCTTCCTGCAATAAAGCCAGACTGATCTGTGGATATAAAGGTTTTTATACAATCTCACAAGCAAGTTGCTAATATTTTTGTGAAGATCTTGACATTTGTATTTAATAACGAGATAGGCCTAACATTCCCACGTTCATTAGGTTTTCTACTAGGTTAAGAGCATAGTATAATGTTAGTGTCATTGAATGTATCTGGCATGTGTTGTTTCATCAGGAGACTGTTAAAAAACTGATTTCAGTATGGGGGAAATTACCTCTACAAAACATTGGTAAAATTCTGAGGAATAACCATCTGGCCCAGGGCTTTTATTTTTGGGGAGTGTTGTAATTATGTTTTCTATTTCTTCCTTGTCTATTGGGGCATTTAGGTATGCTAATTGTGTTGTTTTAATTTGGGGAAATTTTAACCTTGTTAAAAAAGTTTACTAGAGGAGGGAGGATAATAATATTTATTAAGGCACTGGCTCTCGCCCTGGCCTAAATCAAGATACAATAAATGACACTAAGATAAACAGACAATTAAAACAAACACATAAATAAAACCATATTTGATAATACATAACCAATAAAATTAACAAGTTAAGATATATAGGGATGCCTGTTTCTGATAATCTCAGCCTGATAAACAAAAAAAACAGGTTTACTTATGACATATGGATCATCATTTTGAAAGGACCAAATCAGTTTCTGCTGGCATGTCCATTTGAAAAACATCTTTCCAGAGGGAACTTAACAATTATTTCCTGATATTATCAAAATTCAAGCAATATATAACATAATATATTATTGATTCAATATCTCCCAAGGAAGAAATGCAGCATCTTTGGATTCTTGGAATACAAGCACATCTTACTGCTAAAACAGCTATAGGCATATGCTCAGAACGCAAATGGGATAATGCAGTTTTTAACTTGTAATGTAAACCCAAGCTCAAAGAGACCGCCATGGCCTTATTTGGAAACCAATGAATATATAGAGACATGATTTTAGAAAGTCTAACAACTCCCACAACATCCTACCCAGAGATGTCAGTAAGTCACTGGCAAACTTCCAGCTTTACTCGGGTTGGGTAAAATCTAGCTAGGTCAGAGAATAAATATCCCATCCCACAGCTATCTAGTGTCTCAGTAACCAACTATAGCCATGGCAATCTCTTCGCTGGAAAATCTGTTGGGGGAGCAGGCCCCTAATTTAAACCGGTAATCACAGTCTTAACCATAGCAGTTAGATAACCCACTCTTGTTTCTAATCTCAAGAAACAAGAGGGCTTGAATGGAGGAAACCCCAGAAGTCTATGAAAAAGTTTACTATATCAAATCAAATCTATTTATTAAGGCGTGACCATGAGGTCATAGCCAACACTGTAGATAAATTAAAACTGACAAATAAATTTAAATATACAAAAATGTCATTACAAACAAATACCAAAAGGCACTCAAAATCCACGCTTTCACAACTACAAAGCATTATTATGAAGAGTAACAGAAGCCGTCTTTAACATCGGCTTAATCCAACAGAATGCTACATAGGACTACAAATAATTAAACTTCAGAAAACTGGCCATTTTTGTAAAAGCCTGGACCAAAATTTTTGCTACAGCAATAGTAAACCCAGCATCTTGAGCCGCCAGAAAAATAAGGACGAGCACTGAATTAGTTCTCCCCTTATATGTAGCCAATTTAGCCGTTAGATAATGAGGCCTTAGGGCCTGAAAAAGTTGGCACTCGAACAAAACATGGCCCACTGTTTCTACATCTGTCTGGTCAAAAGGACACAGACATTGATCAAATGGTAATGTCCTTCTTCACCCTTCCAATACCATAATGGGTAATGCATTAAGTTGGACAAGTAGGAATAATTTTGTCTGTAAAAGCGTCAAGTGATAGTTCCAATAGGCTGCCATTTTTCTTTGAGCTGGAATCAGGGCCCAATAGGGACCCAATGAGGGGGTTTTCCTAATAATAGCTAGATTCCTTTGCTGTGAGATATCAGACTGTCCTCTGGATTCGTGGTAGTATAAAGATTGGAGTAATAGTCCAGGAATCATTTCTTCATCTCCTCTCCTATCAATCTTTTCTCCCCAGTTGAGTCTCTTATAAAGGGCATGTGAGATTTTGCCATCTTTTTTTGAGTAGCCAGGAAAGTACTTTATCTGGTTTATTCATATGTTCATAATAGAACTGTTTTGCATATCTCAATTTTAAAATAATTTCTTCTGTTTATATGGAATTTATTAAGCCCCTGATTTCTGTTCTTTCCTTAACTAATGTTTTGGTGGTTTTTTGTTTTCTTTCCAACTGTTTCAGTCTTAAAAATATAATTCATTTGATGTTTATCTTTTTTTTTTTTCCTATTATAGGTTTCCAAGGCAATATATTGTCCTCTCAAGAACACTTTTGCTGTTTCCCACAACGTGTCCTGGGATACCTCCCCATTCTTGTTTATCTGCATAAATTCTTGAAGTGCTGTTTTTATCTCTTCTTTATTAACTAGGGATGGGCGAACAGAATGCTATTCAGATGTTCAGACATTCAGTCGTTCAGTTCAAAACCCGAGTTCGGGGTCGGCTGTTCGGTGCAGCAGACTTCGGTTCGGCCGAACATTAAAAAAAATGCTATCGGTACCGAAACCAAAATGAATTTTTTTCCGATATCGGTATTTTTGGCCCTGAAACCACCCCTGGTTTCTACCCCTGGTGCCAGGAAGTCTGCTCCTCAGCTGCCTCCCCCTTCCAGTCACATTTTTCCTGCCCCCGAACTCATCCAAACTCACCTGAACTTTTTCGAACTGTTCGGAAGTTCGAGCGTTCGTTTCAGAAGTTCGTTTCGGTCATCTGAACAGGCCGAGTTCGGGCCAAACCGCGTTCGCCCATCCCTATTATTAACTACATTTAATAAAGTGCTTTTGTTTAGTACCCATCTATAATGTTGTGGTGGTTTGCATTTATTCTGTGACATAAGTAGGATGAGAGCACTGAGAAAGGGACTAGTTTAATTTCACAGTGATCACAATATTGGCATAATTCTTTATTAGTATGTGATTGATAAGGGAGAAAGTCCTGTGCTTTTTGGAATAAAAAGTAAATTCTTGCTTTTGGGGGTTTAAAAATCTCCATATATCCTGAAATTGTTTATCGTCTATTACTTTGACTATGTTTTTTTGTGTTTTTTTAATATCTTTTTTTATTAGATGTATCTAAGGGTGAGAATGGGCAATTAAAATCTACCAATATAATCAAGTTACAATTAAAAATTAACTTTATTTGTTTCAGAATTGTTTTTATGAAACCTGCATTTGGGGCATATATATTTGCTATGGTGTATTCCTCGTTTTCTAATATCCCTTGTAATATTAGATATCTGCCTTCTGTGTTTTTGATCTATTTTTGACAGCAAACATTTTATTTGTTGGAGAATGCTAGTAAAACTCCAGTTTATTTGTGTTTTGAGTTTGCATTTTAGATATCACCAAACATCTTATTCTTCATTCTCCAGTTATCACACGTCAATAAATGTGTTTCTTGCAGTGCTGCTATTGAGATATTTTTTGTGTTTAGGAATTGCCATGTCCACTTCCTTTTAGTTGGACAGCTAAGACCATGCACATTTAGCATCCATAATTTTATGTCAGTCATTCTCTCCCTTTTTATCAATATGTCTTCTATATTTACTGTGTCTTGTTTTTAGTATTTTCAGTGCATTTTCTGTCTCTGCTATTTTATGGATTTTTACTTTTGGGGTTTTTTTTGCTACTCTTGACCAACTTACAAATGTAACTATGGCCATTAATAAATGTATAGGGTGGGTGGGAGTGAAGGTGGGTGTGTGCCCATTTATTATTATTATTATTATTATTATTATTGTTTGTTGTTGTTGTTTTGTTTGTTTGTTTCACAAATTTGTATCCCGCCTCTCCTGCCGAAAGCAGCCTGGGGTAGCTAACAGCAGTAATAAATATAAATATAAAAATATACAGTGACAATTAAAAGATATCCTCCGAATAAAATAACAATAATAAAAACAGAAAAAACATAGAAAAACCCCTCCAATCCCCTCCCATCCAACCCATCACCTCTCTCCCTCACCAAACGTCTGACAAAACAGCCAGGTCTTACAATTCTTGTGAAAGGTTGGGAGGTCCAGGGGCAGACGAGTCCCCACCGGGAGGGAATTCCAGAGGTGCGGCGTGGTCACCGAGAACACCCTATCCATGGTGAACCCCAGGAAACCCGAGGAACCTCTAATATGGCATCCCCCAGATGACCGCAGGGGCCAGTCTAGAACTCAGGAAGTGAGGTGATCTTGCAAGTAAACAGGGTCCGGGCCGTGTAGGGCTTTATAGGTAAAAACCAACACTTTGAATCAGGCCTGGAAGAGTATTGGCAGACAGTGCAGAGACCGAAGCACTGGTGTAATGTGCTCCCAGCGACCCAGCCCCACCAAGAGCAGGGCCGCCACATTCTGCACCAGCTGCAGCTTCCGAGCCATCATCATAGGTAGCCCTACGTAGAATGTGTTAAAGTAGTCTAACCAACAGGTAATAAAAGCATGGATGATCATGGCCAGGTCTGGAGGCACAATCAGCAGCTGAAGCTGCTGCACCAGATGTAACTGGCGGAAGACATTCCTCACCACAGCCTCCACCTGGTTCTGTACCACCTGGTTCTGTCAGTGGAGGACAGATCCCATCAATCGAGGGGGCCGCCACATCCAATGACTTACCCACTAACATCACCTCTGTCTTGTCAGGATTCAGTCACAGTAAATTAGCCCTCATCCAGTCCCCCACAGCTGCCAAACACTAGATAAGCACTGAGACAGCTGGGCCTGAGTCAGTTGAAAATGAGAGATACAGTTGGATGTCATCCGCATACTGATGACACCTCACCCTGTACCCCCTGATCACCTCACCGAGCGGCGGCATATACATGTTGAACATGAGAGCGGACAAGACAGAACCCTGTGGGACCCGACATGGGAGGTCTCGGTATGATGAAAAACAGTCACCAAGAACCACCCGCTGAGTTCTTCTGGTCAAAAATGAGCTGAACCATTCAAGAATGATCCCTCCCACCCCCGCACTGTCCTGCAGGTGCGTTACCAACATCTCATGGTCAATGGTATCAAATGCAGCCTAGAGATCTAACAGGACCAATAGGGTCGAGCGGCCCAGGTTCTTTTCACAACGGAGATCAACTACACAAGTGCTGTCTCAGTGCCATTACCCGGATGAAAGGCAGACTGAGAAGGATCAAGATAACCAACGTGGTCAAGATGCCCCTGAAGCTGCTGAGCCCCTACCCATTCAATAATCTTCCCTAAAAAGGGAAGGTTAGAGACAAGCCGATATCTGGCAGGGGAGTCAGCATCAAGCAATGGTTTCTTGATCAGAGGCCATACCACTGCCTCCTTGAAGTAGCTCAGCACTCTGCCCTCCCGCAGGGAGGCGCTGACCACCCCGGATAGCAATGGCCCCATTGTCTCCAGGCAGCACTTAACCAGCAAGGACGGTCACGGATCTAATTCACAAGAGGTGGCTTGAACTGCCCCAAGCACCTCCACCACGTCAGCAGGTGTCACCGACTGAAAGTGATCCCACAAAATTGGACAAGCCGGGGCTTCTACAATCACTACATCCTCCACTGTATTAAATGCGGCATCAAGGTCTTTGTGAATATGAGCAATTTTCTCTGCAAAATAATCCACAAAAAGGTCACAGTGGGCAGATGATGACTCAACCCCAGGGTTGAGTGAGGCTGGACTGACCAGCCCCCACACAACCTGGAACAGCTCCGCCAGATGGGATTTTGCAGATGCTATGAGGGCAGCAAAGAAGTCTCTCTTTGCTGCCTGCATAGCTATGACATAGACTCATAAACTAGCTCTATGTTGCAATCTGTCGGCTTCAGCATGAGAACAATGCCACCATTGCTCCAACTGTCACCCCTCTCCCCCAGAGCACCTAGAAACTGCACTGGGACCAACAGCCTCTGGGGGCGGGCCATCCTAATAGGTTCCACACCCTTCTGGGGGCAGACATGTGCTAGAAGGGAGGTCTGTAGAAGGTAATGATCCATCCATGACATGGGCAAGGTTGACATCTACCCCATTAACTGAGCACCTGCCTCAAGACCAGTGCAAAACATGAGGTCCAAAGTATGTCCTCCAAGATGTGTCAGGCCTATGACCCTCTGGGACAGGCCCATGATTGCCATGGTGGGCATGAACTCCTGCTCGGCTCCCCTGAGAACCTCATCGGCATGAATGTTGAGGTCCCCCAAGACTATCATCTTTGGGGACCGCAACACCACCTCCGACACAACCTCCTTCATAGCATGCAGGGACACCGCTGTACTGTTGGTTGCATAGTATACCAGCAGCACTTCCACACTGTCCCCTGCCAAATCAAACATAAGATGTAGACCTTCAATACGTACCATGGATCACACTGGATAGCTCCTCACAGACCACCCCTCTTTAAAAATCATGGCTACCCCCCCCCATCCCTCTGACTGCGGCTGGTGCTGTACGGAATACCCAGTCAGAACAAGATCAGCCAGGATAGGCCCCGATTCATTGTCCAGCCAGGTTTCTGTAATACACGCGAGATTGGCAGCATAGTTCAGGATTACCTCCTGGACCATTGTTGCCTTATTTGCCACCAACCTCATATTTAACAACAGCAGAACCAGAACAGGGGCCCCCTGACCAAGTTCCACCTGTTCACCTGCTGGTTGAGGGGTAAGCGGGATGTGCATTACGCACCTATCCTGCCTCCCCCTCCTAAACCCCTCCACCTAAGAACATATCGCCCCTGGCCTATCATTACCCCAATGGCCGTGCCTGGCCCCCCACCACCCTGCTGTCCCACCCAGGCTATGAGAGATATCCCCCCCACTCCCACCCCATCCCCCACCCCTCTCCCTGGGGCTCCCTCTCTCACAGGGAAACCCTCCTCCCTGTCATTTGGACAATGCCGCACCATCTCATCGGGGGGCAAGGCCCACCTCCCTTCTACACCCCAATCCTCCCCCCATCATCCTAAGACTACCTCTATCACTGGAAGTCCCACCTCTCTCACAGGGAGGCCTCACCCACTTTCCCCAAGGGCCATCTCCTGTCCTCTCATCGAGGTAAGTAGCCCTTTCCTCCCTTACTCAATCCCCTTGTGCCCCACCCTCACAAAACACACACCTCATCCCCCCACCTTAAAACACACAATCAAAACTAAAAAATGACTGAGCCTCCTGCCCCGGGTCCCCTAAGTCCTGCTAAGGGCCACACCTAAAGGCCCTTGGGTGTGTCCCTCAGGCATGCTGTCTGCAGCACCCGACGGGCGGGAGACCACTTTTGGCTGCACCCAACACCCAGAAGTCCAGGCCACATGCCCAGGCTCCGCTCCCCTCCGACAAGCGGGGGAGGGGAAGATGATACCTGGAGGCGGCCGGGCAGTACAGGTTCTCATTGGACTAGGGTTTGGTTGGCAGTGGCAGCAGCAGTGCTGGCGACAGTGGTGGCAGTGATAACCCCCCAGTAAGCCACTCCGCAATGCTGGTGGGGTAGCTCCTTCTGGGCCAGGCGGCAGGCCGTTTTTGGCCATACCTAACACCCGGAAGTCCAGGCCATGCGCCCAGGCCCTGCCCCCATTCTCCAAGCTGGGGAGGGGGAAGATGGTACCTGGAAGGGGCCAGGCAGCGCAGGTCCTCGTTGGGCTGTGGTCTGGGTCAGCAGCAGCACTGGCGACGGTGGTGGTGGTGTTTACACAGACACACACACCAACACCTGTCATGTATCTTGTATATAGGCATATATGTTTGGCCATCTGTGTTTCAATATATTGGAAATCAGAATTTAGCCTTTCTGTATGATGACTTCTTAAAAGAGCTGCCCTATAGGGACCTTTCTACTGAACTCTTGACCAGATACTGGAAAATCAGTCTGTATACTGGAATAGACGATGTAATCAAGTCTGTCTCTTAATTAAATTTACAGTTTCTGCTGACTAGTCTCAAGATACATGACTCTCAAACAGGGCAGGAAGAGGTCTTGTTTGTTTGGAGTTTACTAGGGATGGGCGAACAGGACTGAGTTTGGAAATTCGGTTTGGTTCAGTTTGGAAATTTGGTTCGGTTCGAAAGTTCGGTTCGGTTGACCAAAGTGGTTGAGTTTGGTCCGAACTCCGAACTTCTGAACAAAGTTCGGAAATTCAAACCCCATTGAAATAAATGGAATATTATCTTTTAGGCATGGGTGAACAGAGCCAAGTTCGGAAATTCGGTTTGGTTCAGTTCGGTTCGAAAATCGAGTTCAGTTCGGAAGTTCGGTTCGGTCGACCGAACTGGTTGAGTTCAGTCTGAACTCTGAACTGCGTTTGCCCATCCCTAGAGTGTACTCATTGTTAATCCTATCTTATACAATAGCAACTTGTTTAGTATGTATCAACAGGCTTCTTACTATGTATTTTGAGAAAAAACCTTCCCTGTCAGCAGCCTTGACCTGACATCATTTTTAACTGACCTCCAAGCATCTTTCATGCTATAAGAAGAGAGAGGAAAGATGAATTTTTCAGAACGCTTCCTTTCCTGAAGCTTCTCTCACTTCTTTCATCTGGCAGAATCGGGCAAGGACTGGGTAATATGAATGTATATTAATATGATGCATTGAGTGAACCATAGCAATAATACTTAGAGCATATGTTATATCTTATAGATGCTAAGATCTTTGAATTTGTAACAGAGCTGTTCTCTGAACAGAAATGTATTTCTAAGTCATGTACTTCTGAACAGTACCTCAGATCCAGAGTAACTTTGACAGCGGATTGGAAGCAGTAAGCGAGGGGCACAAGGTTATGGAGGCACCATCTGGTCAATATTTCTGGGATGAGTTTCAGGAAGTGACGCTGACTGATGTGGTGAATGTCCTGGGGTCTGTCAGAGCCACTAGTTGTGAACTAGATCCGTGCCCGTCTTGGTTGGTGAAAGCCTCCAGGGACACCTTGGGGATGGTGCTGGCGAGGGTAGTGAATGCGTCCCTTAGGCAGGGGAGATTGTCACCCAGTCTCAAGGAGGCTGTGGTGCACCCCCTTCTGAAAAAGCCATCTTTGGATGTGAATGTACTCACCAGCTACCGACCCATCTCTAATCTTCCCTTTTTAGGGAAGGTTATTGAACAGGCAGTGACACTGCAACTCCAGGCACATTTGGACAGCATCGGTTTCCTTGACGCTTTTCAATCTGGGTTCCACCCCGGCTACGGTACTGAGATGGCATTGGTGGCCTTGGTGGATGATCTCTGCCGGGAGATGGACGCAGGATGTTTGACCTTTGTGATCCTGCTAGATCTCTCAGCCACTTTTGATACCGTGGACCATGGGCTGCTGTTGAGACGGCTGCGAGACTTGGGAGGTCTGGACGGGACTGTCCTTGGATGGTTCCGCTCATTCATCTCGGGTAGAAACCAGCGGGTGGTGCTGGGGGCTGAAACATCTAGCCCCTGGGCGTTGACCTGTGGCATTCCGCAGGGTTCCATTCTGTCTCCACTGTTGTTCCATGTGTATATGCAGCCCCTGGGGGAGATTGTGAGAGGGTTCGGGGTGCGATGTCACCAATATGCTGATGATACTCAGCTGTACCTCTCGTTTTCAACTGACTCAGGTCCTGCTGTCTCATTACTCTCCCAATGTTTGGAGGCCATGGCGGATTGGATGTGGCAGAGCAGACTGAAGCTCAATCCTGATAAGACGGAGGTGATGGTGGTGGGAAGGACGGGGGAAGTTCTGGCACCTCTGATAGGGGGGATTCGCCCACCTGTTGCTCTTCAGGTTCGGAGTCTGGGGGTGGTTTTGGATTCGGGCCTCCGTCTGGATCAGCAGGTGGAGGCGGTGGCTAAAGCCGCCTTTCGCCAGTTGTATCTGGTATGGGGGCTTCAACCTTACCTCTCCGGGCTCGATCTGGCCACTCTCATCCATGCCTTCATGACCTCGAGGCTAGACTACTGCAACACGTTCTACGTGGGGCTTCCCTTGTTTCTGGTTCAGAGGCTGCAGCTAGTGCAGAATGCGGCAGCCCGTCTCCTGATGGGGATGGGGCGGCGTGAGCACATAACACCGGTGATCCATGCTCTGCAGGGGCTGCCTATAGCGTACCGAGCGAGATTCAAGGTGTTAGTATTGATTTACAAAGCCCTGCATGGTCTGGGCCCCTCATATCTCGGGGACCACCTCGCCCTCCGTGCCTCAGAGTGATACCTTTGGTCCACCGGGGGCGCCTTTCTGGAGGTCCCCCATGTAAGACGGGGAGCCACAATAGAGAGGGCGTTCTCGGTGGCCAGGCTGCGGTTGTGGAACTCCCTCCCGGAGGAGGCTCATATGGCTCCAGGCCTGTTGGCCTTTCGATGTATCTGTAAGACTTGGCTGTTCCTCCAGGCCTTAGGAGAAGAGGGTGGGGGGGTGGGTTAATTTTTGTGGGGGGCGTTTTAAATTTGTTTTTAATTATGATATTGTAGAATTTTTATGTTTAAAAATTATTTTATATTGTGCTGGAAGCCGCACCGAGATGCCGTAGGCATGGGGGGCAGAATATAAATACAATGAAATAAATAAAATCAATAAATAATATTTAATGCTTATATTCCCCCATCAACCTCTCCCTACTATGAGTTGGAGGTATGGCAGGCCTTGGAAAGGGAGATCCTTTCGGCTGAGGAGCGTTACCCTCAGGCTGTTCTGCTTTCCTTCGGGGATTGGAATATCCACCTGGATAGGTTATGGGAGGGGGATGAGGACCTGTTAGGAAGATTTGGGTCTTCTAGCACTGTGATAGGTGCCCAAAACCTCCATCCTACTAACCTTTTTCTTGCATTTATCCAGAGGCTTGATCTCCTGATTCTTAACCAGGACCTCCTTCGGGATTCCCTGGTGGGCTTCACTTTTGTGGGGCCCCCAGGGAGTAGCAAGGTTTTAGTTCAATCGGATGCTCAGTCCAGATTCCAGGGAGTCAAGCTCCTTACTAGGCCAGAGAGCGACCACATGGCCTTGGAGACGGGAATAGTAGTTGAGTGTGCTTGCCCAGTAAGGGATGGCATCTCCCATTGCTCTCAGAAGTTGAGGAAGATGGCCGCCCCAACCCTTATTCAGGAATTCCATTCCATTATTTCTATGGATAGGTTTTGTCAGTTGCAGGTACGCTTGCACGAGCCTGGGAACTCGGCAGAGTTGGTATCCATCTACGAGGATACCCTTTTGACTGTTCAGGACTCACTCATGGAAGATCGTTCTAGGAGGAGGGTTCTGTGTGGCACTTCAAACCCCTGGTATATCCCTGATTGCAGACGAGCAAAGAGACAGCTGGGCCATCTTAAGAGAACGTCGGTTAACGAACCCTCAGTTAAATCGAGGGAAGAGTTCATCAGGATGAGGTCCAGCTACTCTGTATTGCTGAAGGACACAAGAAGGGCTTTTTATCAGCTCCAGTGGGCAAGGATGGCGGGCGACCTGGCAACTGGTAATCTGGGGAGGTTTTGGTGTGCTTTGAATAAGATCCTTAAGCCTAGAGAGGGGAAGAGTGTTCAGTCCCCCTTGGGCTCAGAATGGGTTGTTTTGGGGGGGAATCTTTTTGCGGAACGTGAGGTGTACCTGGATGATCTCTTCAGGACCAGGAAGGAATCACCTCCCAGAATTTTGGAAGATGAGGACTTTGAGGAGTCTAAATTAAAATATCTTATTATGAAACTCAAACCTAATAAGGCTCCAGGTCCAGACCTTCTGTCAGCGGAAATCTTACAGGCAGTCCCATGGTGGTAGGTCCCCTAGACCCAGGCTGTTACAGGCCAATCAGCCTGTTATCCATAGTGGGGAAGTTATACGCTAAAATTTTGTTGGCGAGGTTGGAGAGATGGGCAGCAAGTGCAGCAGTTATCCCAGACGAACAGTTTGGATTTTGCAAAGCTCATTCCACCTTAGATTGTTGTTTTATTTTGCACCATATTATTCATAAGATCCATACTATTAGGAAGGGCAAACTATATCTCACATTCGTGGATCTCTCCAAGTTCTTTGATTCGGTCCCAAGGGCCTGGCTGTGGGCGAAACTAAGGGCACTGGGCATTGAGTCAGACTTACTTGCTTCCATAGTTAGCTTACATCACAATAATGAGGCCAGGGTGAAGGGAAATGAGTCCCATGGCCTAAGTGGAAGACCAATTGGAAGAGGATACCGATTGGAAGAGGGGTGCATCAGGGGTTCATCCTCACACCCCTGCTTTTTTCATTGTATCTTTCAGATCTTCTGAAGGCTATCTTTGCAGAGATAATCCATGCCCCTAGGGTAGGGCTGAAGAAGCTGGGATTTTTACAATTTGCCGACGATATTGTATTTATGGCCCAATCTGAGATCGGCATGAGAAGGGCCTTGGAGAAATTTTTCGAATACTGTAGTCTAAATGTCCTGGTTCTTAACACTGCAAAAACAAAGATTATGGTCTACGGTAGGCGGAAACTGCCTAAGATTTGGGAACTGAGCACAGGGAGGGTTGCCTTGGTTCATTCATTTAACTACTTAGGGATGACTTTCTACGCTAGGGGGACATGGAATTCCCACCTCCAAAACACAGCAAATACAGCCATGCATGCTGTTAGAGCCTTGTTGAAAGCTGCCACGATTTCTAGGGGATTGCAGCTCTCATCTTTTTTGAAGGTGTATGTGGCTAAGGTCCTGCCTTCTCTGCTATTTGGGACAGAGCTTACTTCGTATACTGACTTAGCTCCATTGGAGAGGGTGCAGAATATATTTTAAAGGCTGCTCCGGGGGTTCCTGCCACGGTACTAAGAGCTGAGACAGGCATCCCCTCGATTTCATCACTGGCCAACAAGGCTTTCGTAAGGTACTATGTGAAGGTGATCTCCCAGGGAGAAACAGCCCTAATTTACCAGTGCCTTAGGGAGGAGCTGTTGTATGAGGGGGCGCGTACTTACCCATGGGTACGCCACTTGGCACTCCTAATTTGTGACTACGGCTTCTCCTTTCAATATTTTGCTGGTAAGCCACTAGTAGTAATTGAATCAGAGGTCCTGGCCAGGAGTCAGAATGTGGCTAACCAGGAGGATATCTCAGTGCTTAGAGGATGGAAAGTGGCACCCTTGCTTGGCTCCTTCAAAGTACATTTTTGCTTTGAGCCCTACTTGGATATGCTGGTAAGCCCAAAACTCAGGAGAGCATACTTACAACTACAGTTTCAGCTAATCCAAATGGCTGTCCTGGAGGGAAGGTATCGTTCCATTCCCTACCAGGCCAGGTTGTGCTCTTGTCCTATGGCTGAGGTCGAATCAGCAGAGCACTTTCTTTTCCGATGTCCTTTTTACGAATCAGTCAGAGCAGCATGGCTTGCTCATTTCTGCCGATAGGCAAGTCATTCGAATCCAGGGATTGCTATGTTTTCTTTCTCTCTCTCCCTCAGAGGGAGGCTATGGATGCTCTGGCTTCATTTGTCCACTTGGCATCTGCCAAGCATGAACTTTTACGCCTGTGAACCTGGGTCGATTGGCCACGATATACGACAAGGCTAAGCCATGACTTTACCCGAGTCCTAAATCACTATCCCCATTCTGCTCTCTTGTTAATATAGTTTATCTGGCTCGGAGCCTTGTGTGCCTCCATCACTGTGGTTTAGAGATGAATGGCATTGTGATTGCGGCCAGGATTGACATATCTTTGACTTATTGGTGTGACGTTTTCTGTTTAGCCACAGTGAAACTAGGGTCGCTAATAAATGGGGTTGGGAAGTACACGGTTGGGAGATTTTTATTAATGGTGGTGGACCACCTGTTTTATAGTTGCTAGTGACAACAGAATCTATTTAATTATAATTCTATTTATACTGTACCAATTTTGTTACTTTTATCATTATTATTAATTATCTATGTATAGCTTGTTTCGATGAGGGGCATATAGTGAAGCTTGCCCAAATAAAACTTGACTTGATTTGAGTACAAGTAATATATATATTTATTTGTTTGGCTATTGTCATACAAAATGTCCATCAAGTATCCATAAAACATACATATAATTGAATTCAAAAATTCAAGGCAATTACAAAAATAATAAAAACACAAATACCATTATTAAACATTTTCACCTCCAATATAGGATCCAAAATCAAATACATAATAAATAAAATAAAAGACGGGGCTCATCAATTCAAACCTTATTCCTCAGCACCATCTGCACGAGCCCATTTGACCCGTTTTTCCCTTAAAAGAGAGGCTCTAAAGCCAAATTTAGCCACTCTCTTCGATGTGCAGATGTGCTTATCTGATAGGCAATAGCTTCATGTGGCCGAAGAAAGTCATGGAAGCCTATCTCCTCCCACATCTCCTGTCTGGGAATTTCATATAATGGACAGGAGAAAAAATAATGTCTCAGGTCCTTAATCTCCTCTGCCCCACAGATACATGTCCTTTGATCATAGGATTTCCCCATGTACCTTCCCACTAATACTGCTGATTCAAAACATTGCAATTGTAGGGCTGTAAAGGCTCTTCTATATGGAATTCCTGTATTTCTGACAAGTAAGAACAACCATCCTTTAAAGGAAGAAAGGAGCCATATAATAGAGCGGTTTTAACTAACAAAGCAGATGACCTCCCCACCTGCAGATCCATATCCAAGGATCCTTCCTTCAAAATTTTGATGCTAGTTTTCACAGGGAATTGAGTTAGAAAGGGGACATGTAATCCCATAAGCTTGAGTTGGTTTTGAACATAGTTCATCCACGGAAAGGCCTTAGACCCCACTTCCGCTTTCCAACATTTTAGAACCAGGGTATCTTCCACAGTTGCATTAAGTCTCACTGCATATACTAATAAGCATTTCTTTATTTGAACTTCTAATGTGGGGGAACCTGTTCCAGCCTAACAAGTGCTGAAGATACACCTGCTGGAATACCCAGAATTTTTTTGAGGAATTTTGTTAGCAAAGGTTCCAATATTGTTGAAATTTTTGGAGACTACCCCCACACCTGTGCCCCATACAAGATTTTTGCCAGTATTTTCTTTTGAAAAACCTTTAACACTGGAGCAAAAAGCTGACCTCCTTTAGTGTAGAAAAACTTTTCCACAGTCATCACACTGGCACTTGCTTCTTGTTTTACTGAATTTATGTGAGACCCCCCAAGAGACATTGTGAGAGAAGGTTATCCCCAAATATTTGAAGGAGCGGACCTGCTCAATTCTTACATCATTTAAGAACTACGGCCACGATCTACATTTTTTAGTAAAGACCAGTATCTTTGTCTTTTGCAAATTTATACATAACCCCAACTTAGCACATTCGATACCAAAGTCCAATAGTAGCCTGGTGAGGCCAAGTCTAGGCATGGATAAAAGCATGGTATCATCAGCATACATCAACAATGGCAGCCGCTGACCAGCGATCTTAGGTGCCAAATAATCCCCTTTTCCGCGATATGCCAGTATCAGGGAGTTTACGTAAAGATTAAAAAGGGTGGGGGCCAAAAGGCACCCCTGTCTTACCCCCCTAGAAGTCTTACCCCCCTAGAAGTCAGAATGTTTTCCGTTAGAACTCCTCTTACTCCTAACCAGACCTGTAAATCGGTATTCGTGTAAAGAGACTGGATCAACTTCAATAGATGGGGATCTATATTCATATAATGTAGTTTTCCCATAGCCTATTCCTGTCTATTAAATCAAAAGCCGCTGTGAGATCTATAAAAGCCGCATGAAGGTCTAACCCATTTTTCTTGCACTGACCCACAAGATGGTTTAATATGAAGCAGTGATCTACTGTCGATCTGCCAGCTCGAAAGCCAGCTTGCTCTTCAGCAATCAGTGACTCATTTATTCAACCTAGTCAACAGGAGCCTGGTATAAATTTTTGAGATGATTGGCAGTAGGCTAATTGGTCGGTAATTTCGTGGGTCATCTCTTGGTCCCTTTTTATAAATAGGGATGACTATACTAGCCCTCCAGTATTCAGGAATCTCCACTGTGGCATTAATAAGGGAAAAAAGGTGGGCCAGTACTTCATTCCACCATCCAGTATTTTGTTTAAATAATTCTGGGGGGAGGAAATCACCACCAGGAGCCTTCCCTCTCTTAAGTAATAGTATGGCCTCGTCCACCTCCCTCACTGTCACATCGTCCCACTTTGGGAATGAGTCAGATACATCATTTTCAATAGGGTTTCCCAGTGGTAAACTTGCATTGAATATTTTCAGGAAATGTTTAGTGCGTGCGGTGGGTGAGATTTGGATATCTTTTATTTCCATAGGCCTTCTCCCTAAATAGCAATTAACCTTCTTCCAAAAGGTCCCAGTGTCCCCACTTTTAAGAGCATGTAGGAGCTTTCCCCAGCTGTCAACTGCAAAGGCCAATTTCTTTTCCCTAATAAATGCCTTGTACTGGATACTAGCATGACTATATCTCCTTGCTTGATTCCTGATGTTGCTCCCTTTAAGTTGTCTCACCAATTGCCTAAGATCTGCTCTTCTTTTGACACAGTCCCCATCCCACCAATGGAATGGGGAAAAAGAAGATCTGCGACTCAGAGATTCCGACTTGGTCAAGTAGGGAAGTAAAACTTCCGAGATCTCATCCAGAGTTGTTAAGGCCTTCCCTATGTCATTTGTTGCCAGCAAATTTGACCTTAGTGCAATTAATGTTTCTGAGTTCAAAATATTACATATCTTGTCTTCCAATTTAGGGGCCCAGTGCTGCCTTATCAGACCATAACCAGATTCTTCATTCAGAGTGACATGTGTAAGACAATCTGACTGGAGGGACTGTACTAGCAAGGTTAGGGATAGAGGGAAACGGTCACTCTCAATTCTATGGATCACGCTGAATTCCCTTACATTTTCCCACTGGAAAGGGGAAATAATACCATAGTCTATGACACTGGCCCCATTTGAGTTGACGAAGGTATGGGCACCCTGATAGTCCCCCTGTGTATTCCCATTTAGAACACAAAGGGAATGTTCTAATATAAATTTGTACAGGCGTTTGCCTTGTTTATTTATAACCTTGTCCTGCGAGTTCCTACCTGCATTCCAATCTGGATGCTCATCAAAGACAGGGCAAAGTCCCAGCTCAGTTAGGACCTGTTCTGAATTTGGCCCAATTCTAGCATTTAGGTCTCCTAAGATCAAACAATCATTATTTATATTATTATTTTTATTTTCCAAATTTATACCCCGCCCCCTCCTGCAACGCAGCTTGGGGCGGCTTCCAACAATCAACAATAAAAACATTAAAATTCATTTTAAAATATTAAATATAAAATATACCATATAAAACAGGGCTAGAAAAATAATAAATAAATGGGTGGGGGACTAAAATCATCCCTCCCCACCCTCCCTCCCAAAGGCCTGGGCAAACAGCCAGG
>QEPC01000529.1:6343119-6358062 GCA_003113815.1 Sphenodon punctatus | reverse complement strand
GCGGGGATGAGGAGCGGCGGCGGCGGTCCCAGCAGCGGGACTCGGCGGTGGCAGCGGCGGTGGCCGGGCAGGCGGAGCCTCCAGAGCCAGCCCGCAGCAGCAGCAAGGCAGGCAGGTGGATGGTATCAGCTCCTGCGGCTCAGCCGCTGTCCCTGGGGCTTTATGCCCCCGCTACATCCGGGTGGGGGGGTTGGGGACAGGACAGCCCACGTGGGACATCCAGCGGGAAGACATTCTGATTTTTTACAAAGAGAGACTCAAACTCATCCCAAACGGAGGGACCTTTTGAGCCTGGGGGGATATAGACATTATAGTTTAACAAACCCAAAACCCTAACCAACTGAATTTGGGACCCCTTTTCTGTAAGTACTATTGATTTTAGATCTAACGACTTCCGAACCAACATTGAAAGCCCACCCATAGGTCTCCCCCTTTTCCCTAGAACAACCTGGGCTGGTATAGTCCAGTGGGTGAACCCCCAACATTAAACCTCTCAGGGTCCTTTACCCATGTCTCCTGAAGACAGATCACATCAAAACTTTTCATGAAGCTTAGAAACTCAGTCATTAAACTTTATTTGAATACCGGAAACATTCCAGGATAAAAACTTTAGGTGAGAAAAGCAACTCCCCTGATATCAGGCAATTCGACCAGTAAGGGACAAGACGGTTTTCCTCCTTTCATGGGACCTCTCCCTAGCTCTGTCTTTAAAAGAGAAAACCCCTAGTAACAAATGTGACTGCCGCTCAGCTATATCAGCTTGTGGCTGCCGGCTTGCTAAATTATTTGAGCCAGCCACATCCTGACTGCTATCCTTCCCGATTCCTTTAACACCACACCGCTCATGTGGTTGATGCCTCACTTTACCTGGGGAATTGTTCAGGATGCTATCTGCCTTATTTTCCTCCTCCATGCCTCTCTTAGGAACAGTCTTAACTAAACTGCTACCACCATGCTGTGACTGACCCAACAAGGACTTTCCAGTGTCACTTCCCAAGTTTCCCAGAGATATAAAAGGGGTCATAGCATCTCCTCCAGCGATCTTACGTAAGGAAGTAGAAGAGGCTGTCGGAACCTCCAAACCAGTCAAAAGCTCCCAAGGGGATTCAGAAGACTTATAATTTCCTTTTCCCATGTTCCCAGCTTTCTGTTTTGTGATACCCTTACTCCTAGACTTCCCTGCTCTGGCACATATAGAATCAAGTTTTCCAAGAATTTCAACAAAATTCATTGGCTGCTGCAAGGAACAGCCTTTTGATTTGGAAGAATCGTGATAAGCTAAATGCACACTCAGGTCGTGTACTGAGGTCAATTGTACTTCTAGTTCCATAGATTCTTCCCTTTTATAATCTAATTCCTGATTCTGTAGCTGCCTTTCCTGAACTGGTCGAGGATACAGCTGCTTCTCCACATCCAGAGGAGAGGTCATCCTTCTGCTGAGGGGCTTCATTATCCTTAGCCAATATGGGAGGGAATAACTGAGATGAAATTAATGAACCTGGGAGGGGAGGAGGGAAAACCCCCTTTCTTTCCTCTAGCACAGTAGAAACTTTTTTTTCTTAATAGAGGAAGAATCCTTATAGAGAGTGCGAGAGACATAGCCCCCCCCCCTGTTATTTAATTTAGCCTCCTTGGCCAGAATCTGTAAAACTATATCGGCAGATTTAAACGTGGCTATGAACATCCATCGCTTTTCGCGAATTAAAGTATGGTGTATTGCTACTATATCTGATCGTAAGAATGATTCTTCCAACAGGATCCTCAGATGCTCTGTGATATCCAGAGCAGTATTCCAAACGGGGAGTACCCCTGAAGGTAATGGTAGCACTACAAACACTAATGTTTCTGGGACATACACAAGTCTACCCCCTCCCTCCACAACCACCGAAACCTCAGGAAGGGGAGCCAAAACTCTCCCTTGACCATCGGGCTCCACAGGACATGGCTGTGAGGGCTGACCCAAGGTACAAACTTGTTGCTTGGTATGATCCAAGGATTTTACTACTTTATGTAAAGCATCAACTTTTTTGTTTAAATCATAAAACTGGGCACACAGAGAACACAGGGTATGTGATGTAACCAGTGTCAAATCTGCTACCACAGTCATGGATCCAGAGCCCTGATCAACAAGACTCTTGGAATCCAATATAATATGCCCCTCATCATCCACACTTCCCTCTTGACTTAAATCCACCTGTGACTCCTCCCCCCACCCCTCAGTTCCATCTCTTGATTAAGTGATGTCAGGGGGGCAGAATGGTTTATCAGCTTAATGGGCAGGTGCTCCCTGTCCTCCGACGCCACCACCCCATACTTGTCCGGAAAGAACACGTCAATGCGCCACTGTTTGGAGTCCTTAGCCTGAGGGGGCAAGACTGAAGCTGGCTCCTTCCTTGGGCGCTTTTGGTGTGCCATAATATTAACAAACTAATACAAGAAAACAAAGCAAAAGTCAGGCACAACCAAAATAGTGCACAGCCAGGGAACCAGGCTCCTGCTCTGGGAAGCACTGAAGGGAGCGCCAAAGGGCTTGTGGCCCCAGTGTGCACCTACGGCACTGCCGTGGACTGACCCGGCTTCTTGTATCCCGTGGGTCGCCAAATCCGCCCCGCGTCCGCTCTGCCACAGCTGTCAGGTGAGTAGCTGGTGGGGGGAGCTGATGCTCGGAGCCCTGCACACGCTGCCAACACCGCTGCTGTGAATTGACCTGGCTTCTTTTATCCCATGGGTGGCCGGCCCCGCTCCGTGTCTGATTTGTCACACCTGTCAGGTGAGTAGCTGATGGGGTGGGCTGATGTGTGGAGCCCTGCATGCGCTGCAAACACTGCTGGCGTGGACTGACCCAGCTTCTTGTATCCCGTGGGTTGCCGACTCCACCCCGCATCTGCTCTGCCGCAGCTGTCAGGTGAGTAGCTGGGGGGGGGGGGGCTGATGCTCGGAGCCCTGCATGCACTGCCAACTGAGTACAAGTTAGAGGGGGGGGGGAAGTCATGTACTTTTAACTGACACTGTTTCTTTTGTACTACGTCTTTATTTGAACTTAAATAAATGATTGCTTCATATTTTATAATATTCATAAGTCTCATAGCTTCATTTATATAAATTAATTGTCTTTACTATACTTTACTGAGCTGGCTGGCTTATTAGCAAAGTGTAAACTCGAATTCCACATATTGGAAAAGAGTGCCCTATATCCAGACCAGATAATTTCAGGCCTGGACCACTAAGCGCAAATTCCTTTTGGGGAAACTGAGACACAATGCGACACACCTACCTACACCCACCCCCACCCACAGAGAATCCTCTGTTCTGTTGGAGAGCTCTGTGGGTGGAGGTGGGTGTGCGTTGGGAGCACACATGCACAAACACCCACAGCCCGTGATGTTTACATGGGTGCACACCCACCACACACCCATCCCTCCATCTACCGGCAGCCGTATATGCGGACTGCCTTCCCACCACACACCTGCCCGAACACCGAGCGGCGGGGGCGGAACGTCCATCAAAAATGTCATATAACTATGACTGATTTTACATGGACCAGAGTGAGTGGGTGGGGTGTCAGCACGGCAGGTGTAGGTGGGTGGGTGCTAGTTTACATGGACACCCACCCACCGATACCCATCTCCACCTATGAAGCATCCTCCATTCTGTTGGAGGACTCTGTGGGTGGAGGTGGGTGTGGGGCAGTGTGCGGCAGGTGTTGGTGGGTGTGCGGCAGGAGCGCACATGCATGAATATCTGCTGCTCGAGGCATTTACACGGGGGCATACCCTCCAAACACCCATCCTCCCACCTACCAATGGCTATTTACACAGACTACCCCCCCACCGCACATCCACCCGAACACTGAATGGCGGGGGAGGGCGTCCATGTAAAAAAGGCCTATAACTATTAATAAAAACATTAGAACAATTTTGTATTTGGTTCCTTTTGTCTTTGGTTACCATGGAGTCGCGAATTTTGCTGTGACACAATGCACTGCCCTATTTGTGCACCCATAGAGCACACATGCAGCCCTGCAACTTATATAATAAAATATAACACCCATTTTATAGGTGTTAGAGTGTCTTTGTAAAAAGGGCCTTAACCTACTTACTGTAGAGTATGTCTTAGCTCTTCAGCAGAGCTTCTTTTCAGACTGTAAGGGCTCCTGAACTTAGGAATTATAGAGCTTACCATCTTAAATTACAACATTTTGATATTTTGAAAGTCCTTTAAGGTACTGTTTGTTTTTAGTTTTTCAGCAGAGCTTCTTAGCAGACAATAAGGGCCCCTGAACTTAAGAATTGTAAATCATTAACATATTGTTTGTTTTTAGCTGTTCAGCAGAGCTTATAGCAGAATATAAGGGCCCCTGAACTTAAAAAATTATAAAGCTCACTGAATTAAAAATTTTAGCATATTGTTTGTCTTAACTCTTCAACAGAGTTTCTTGGCAGACTACCAGGGCCCCTGACCTTAAAGAATTATAGAGGTTACTGTATTGAGTTACACCTTTTTGTGTTTTGTTTGTCCTTTTGTTACACCTTTTAACCTCCATTGTTACACCGTTTAACATATTGTTTGTCTTAAGCAGAGCTCCTTGGCAGACTGTAAGGACCCCTGAACTTAAAAATTAAAGAGCTTACCATATTGCCTTTTTTGTTTTTCCACAATATTTCTAACATATTATTTGTTTTTAGCTCTTTAACAGAACTTCTGAACAAACTTTATGGGCCCCTGAACATCAGGATTATAAGGCTTAACACATTAAAATATAACATTATGAATTTTCACAATTTTTTTAGTGTGTTGTTCATCTTATCTCTACAACAGAGCTGCTTAGCAAATATTCAAAGCTCCTTAACGTGAAGGTTATGGAGCAATGAAGGTTATAAAATGTGAAAGAGAACATTAACAGTATAACTTTGGTATTCCATGAATATGGTTTTACCTACTTTCTTGCCCTCTAAGTCAGGGCTTGTTTACTTGATTGCACTGCCAGGTTTTCAATGTTTGTCTCTGAAGCAAGGGGCCTGAGTAAGTCATGGTCTCAGCCTTCTTCTTCTCGTCTCTGAAATTCCTCCATCTAGTTAGCCATGTATTTTTCTACGTCTCTTGGCTCATTAAATGCTTTCCTCATGCCTTTGTGAATAAACAGAAAGCGGACTGGGTATCTGACTTGAGTTTTTATTCCTGCCACGTTGAACGGGGCCGTAAATTTGTTCCAGCTCTTTTTTCTTAATACTGTGTCAGCTGCCAAGTCAGGAGAGATCACAGTTTTCCCCCCAGTATATAATAATTCTCCCACTTTTCTAGCCTCTCTTAGAACCTCCTCTTTGTCTTGAAAGCACAAGCACTTAAAGATGAGAGCTCACAGTCATTCTCCATCTTTAGCGCGCAGTCTAGACGTTCAATGGGCCTGTTCTATTTTGATATTATGGAGTTCCGTTTTTTGTGGGAAGAGCTCCTTCATTACTTTCAATGTTAGGTCACTGGCCTCTGTGCCCTCTGGCATTCCAAAAAGTCTTAGATTGGCTCTTTTTAAACAGACACTATATCATTGATAAAATGGGTGTTACATTTTATTATATATGGTACAGTGCAACACTGCACCCCTGCAAAATGGGCCCTTTTCACACGAGATGCCTCCACTGAGTTTTGCTGGGTGGAGGCATCTGCGTAAACACCACTTGTGGTGGGTAGGGTCTATTTCTCTGGGTGGAGATGGTGGAGGTATCTGTGTAAGCACCACTTGCAGTGGGTGTAGGTGCGTGCATGCTCCCGCGTAACACCCATCTCCACCCACCCACGGAGCAACCGACTCTGCTGCTGATTGCTTGTATAATAAATGTAACACCTCACCCATTGCTTGTATAATAAATGTTTGTGTAACACCGATGGCTTGTATAATAAATGTAACACCTGTACCATGAATAATAAAATGTAAAACCCATTTTATCGGTGTTAGAATGTCTGTGTAAAAAGGGCCATTGTTCCTCCTTCCCCTGTTTTCTCAGTCCTCACATTTTGAAGTTAAAAGGGATACAATTTTTTTTCTAATTTAGAGAGCCTTTCATCTCTCTGCACATTAGTATCTTCCTGCTTGCTGAGCCGGTTTTCTATGTGCGTCACTCTTTTGGACAGATTATCCATTTTTTTTGTTAACTGAGTCTGTGGAGGTGTTTACTTTTTTGATGGCTCCCCTTAGGTCAGGGATGGGGAACCTCAGACCCGAGGGCCAAATGCAGCCCACAGCAAGTTTTTATGTGGCCCTTTTCCACTTGCTGGATTATGATTATGATTATGATTAACAAGCATTTATATATTATTATTATTATTATTAATTATTCTCATTATAAACATTTATATAAAGCAAGCAATGTACCTGGTGCTTTACAGAAAATAAGATAGACATGGTCCCTGCCCAAGAGCTTACAATCTAAATGACAGGAGGACGGGAGACAGGGAAGGGGGAACAGAGGGAGAGACAAGGGACACAACAATCATGAGGATGCGAGAACTCAGGTACACGTTCTTGGCTTGGTTACACTACAATGGAAGTTTTCAGATAAGAGGTGGGGGATAAAACTGGGTGGGGATGATTAGCAGGAGTTAGGAAGGACAGAGCAGAAGAGGTGGGTTTTGAGGAGGGACTTGAAGGTATGAAGAGAGGGGGCAAGGCGGATGTGGGAAGGGAGGGAGTTCCAGGCATGTGGAGCACGAAGGGAGAAGGGATAAAGATGGTTGGGGGATCAGGGGAGGCATTGTAGAGTGAGGGAGGGGATGGAGGTGGAGTGAAGTGCTCAAACAGGGGATCAGAGGAAGATTTGGGCCGAGAGGTAGGGGGGAGCAAAGTTGTGAAGGGCTTTGTAGATGAAAATGAGGAGCTTGTGCAGAATACGCTCAGGAAGGGGGAGCCAGTGGAGCCAGAGGAGAGGAACAGCTGCACATGGTCAAAGCGAGGGGCTACCTGGCAGCAGAGTTTTGAACAGAGATGAGGGAAGAAAGGTGAGAGCGGGGAAGGCCAGTGAGGAGGAGGTTACAATAGTCGAGGTGTGAGATGACTACAGCATGGATGACAGCTTGGGCAGAGGAGACAGAGAGAAAAGGGCAGATCTTAGCAATGTTGTTGAGGGAGAAGCGGCAGGATTTGGCAACAAAGTCAATGTAGGGTTTGAAGGTAAGGTGCGAGTCGAAGATGAAGCCCAAGCTACGGGCTTGGGAGACAGGGAGGATGGAGACTCCATAAATGGCAATTGACTGGGAAGAGGGAGAGGAAGGTTTGGGATGGAAGATAAGGAGTTCAGTTTTCACCATGTTCAGTTTGAGTTGGCGTTGAGACATCCAGACGGAGATATCAGCGAGACAGTTGGTGAGAGGAGCTTGAACAGAGGGGGAGAGGGAAGGGGTGGAGAGAGAGAGTTGATAGGGATGTGTGAACAGAACCAAGTTCAGAAATTCTGTTTGGTTCGGTTAAAAAAATGAGTTTGGTTCGGAAGTTTGGTTTGGTTGACCGAACTAGCTAAGTTCGGTCAAATTCCAAACTTCCAAACTGAGTTTGTACATTCAAAATTGGTGTTTTATGTTGCTTATGGAGCGAGTAGGGATGTGCGAACAGATCGCGGTTCGGGTTCGGTCATTCGGTTCAGTCGTTCAGTTCGGTCGCCAAGTTCGGGTTTGGTCAAGTTCTGTTTGGTCATTCAGAAAAAATTATCACGAGATCCCGTGGTCATGCCGGAAACCGGAAATTTGAGTACATGCGGAGCTTGTATGGGTGAGTGTGTGTGTTGTGGCTGGCTGGGTGTTCAGTTTTGTTTCATGTGTTTTGGCTGTGTGGTGGGTTCGTTTGACTGTTGGTTTTGCTTTGGCTGGTTGGTGAGTGTTGGTGGGTGACTGTTGGCTGTCTGTTGTTAAAAAAAATGAAGAAGACTGTTCTAATTAAACGCCAGGGGGGGCAAGGTGGTGCTCCTGGAGCCGATGGTGGAGGAGGAAGCGGGCACAGGAGGTGCTTCCAGGTTTGTACACTTTTTTTTACTTTGAGTACAAGAAAGGCTCTATCCGTTAGAGAGAGCTCACTGGCATGTGGGTGGGTGAGTGGGTAGTGGGCATCAGTAAGGCACAAACAGTGGGCATCATTGGGTGGCAGTGGATGTCTGCCACAGAGAGAGAGGTTACTGTAGTGTGGGGGGCTCTTCCAGCAGTCAGGCAGAGGCACGAGCAGCACCCCCACCCAAACATGTGCCTGCCAGTCATCCCTAGCAATGGTCTCCACTCTTTAGTTGTCATCCCTACCTAGCACCCCCAAATAAGGGCAGGATTTGCACGTGCCAGTCGGGGTCTTTCCAGTTGCCATCCCTAGTGCCCCAGGTAGGGCAGAATTTGCACATACCAGCCAGGGTCTTTCTAGTTGCCATCCCTAGAGCCCTAAATGGGGCAGGATTTGCACATGCCAGCCAGGGTTTCTCCATTGCCATCCCTAGCACCCAAAGAAAGGCAGGATTTGCATGTGCCAGCCAGGGTCTCTCCATTTGCCATTCCTAGCATCCCCTAGCACCCCAAGGAGGGCAGGATTTGCACGTACCAGCTAGGTCTTTCCAGTTGCCATTGCTACTAGCACCCCAAGAAGGGCAGATTTTGTACGTGCCAGCCAGGGTCACCATCTCCGGTTGCCATCCCTACTAGTACCCAAAGGAGGGAGAACTAGAGGTATCATCATAAATGTATGATATTACTTAGGTGTTGTTTATGTGTTCCTGTTTCAGAGAGGGTGAGGATGAGGAATCCTCCAATGCCAGTGCCAGGTGCAGGAGGACACCAAGGCAGAGGTCGCCAGTGCCACCCCCAGACAGTGGGCGTGGGTGGACAAGGTCCAATGTCTGGAGGTGGCATCATAAGGACAATGGATTCACCGTCCGCATGGTAAGGCATGGGGGCTGGAACAACAGGGTATGCATTGTCCTATGACCTGTTAGGAATGGAAGTCCCCTACAGAGAGAGATTGCACCCACCCACTTGTGGAGACAGAATGCTGGCAGGGCTTGACACAGACCATTGGTTTGATGCAGTATGGCACTTCTTATGTTCCTATATTTTTATGTTCTTTAGACCTGCGGGAAAAGATTCAAAAGGGCCAGAGAGGGGACCACATCAGGCCTAATCTTCCACATAGAGAAGCTACACAGGGTGAAGATGGCTCGGCTGCAGGACTCTGGCATGGCCATGGAACTGGAGCATCAACGCCAGAAGAAGGGGGGGAAGGCAACTCAAAAGAGATGCCACCAAAGCCCTTCCCTCTCTTCCAGCTCCGATGCGGAGTCCGCTGGGCCCCGGGAGTCCTTTTGGGCCAAGGTAGAGAGGCCCACTCAGGACTTCATGGCCGGCCTGCAGCAGCAAGCAGCCACCATGGAGAACCGACTGGTGGAACAGTTCCAGGTGGTCAAGGTATGGGATCAGAAGGTGGAGACGTACTCTCAGTATGTCTCAAAGTACGTCTCCGCTGAGATGGCCGACCTGGAACTCTTCCGCCAGTTGTCTTCCAGTGGCAGGTGACTGTGGTAGGGGCCGTTGACTATGTCGTTGAACACGGCTACCAAATGCTGGCGGGTGTGATGCCCCCTTCCCCTAGCTCCCGTGCACCCCTTCTGCCTTTCCCCCAAGTTCCAGGGGGAGGCCCAAAAATTGAGTACTAGTTGATACGTTTCCTTTCTAGTTTAAAATGTTTGGTTTTTGTTTTATAATGTTGATGTTGTTGTTTTGTTTTGTTAATAAAAGTTATATCTGTTGTTATTGAAACAGACTTTGTTTGTTTGGTCAATCTTTTATTCCTCTGTGCTGAAGTGTTCTGGCCAGCAGGTGGCAGAATCTCATACAGCTTGTTGATCCCTACCAGCAGCACCTGGCACCACATGTAGTGTAGTTAAGGTATTAACCCAAAGATGTGCCAGACAGAAGCAGGGTCTCAACTTGCAGACAGCCCCCCAGGAGGGTCACGGCTTGTGTCTGTGTGGGTGTTCCAGAAAGAAAGAGACAGGCACTTTTGGCAGCGGGCATCCATGGGTGGGTGTGGAGGAGTAGGCTGGAGGGGGGGAAGGCTTGCAGGCGGGCACTGTTGGCCACTGGACAGTCAGACACAAGTAGTGGCAGCACCCAGAATGGAATGACAGCCCCCCATGACTGGAATGATGGTCCCAGAATCTTGGTGATTGTTCCTGGGACAGGCGGGCATGACTGCTGCAGGTACAATGGGATGACAGCCTAAAGCAAATGAATAAGAAACAAAAAGGTTATAGCCAGAAATACGTTTTTCAGTTTTCCCCTTTATTTAAAAAAACGAAATGTCATTTTCATTTCTATTTTCCTTATTATTTTTGTCGTTTTTGTTATTGTAATAACAAAAATGACATGCACATGCCTACTTGACTGTCAATCTCTAGCCCAGTCAGACAGGACAGCCAGGGAGAGTGGGTTCCTTTCAGGACTGCACAGGGCTGCCAGAGTTACAGGGTTTTCCACAGGGGTGTGCAGGGGACTTAAAAGGGCAATACAATATTGCTACTATGACTATACCACAGCAGGTCCCATAACCTTTACTTATATCAGGTTACATATACACCCCCACCCCCACACACACATCCCCACTCATGGAACAACCGCTGAAAAGGGAGGTTGCTCCATGAGTGGGGATGAGTGGGGATGGGGGTGGGGGTGCGCCTTTGTGCACAGACACCCATGTGCCACCCATGCTGTGACATGCACACCTTCCCCCACGATCGTATAAAAATCGCCCTGGGTTCTGGACGGCTCCTCAGACCCTAGCTTTAGATGCCTTACTGTTTCTGTTGGGGGCAAGGTTCCTTTCTCACCTTCCAGCTATCTGCAACATCTTTTCAAACAGGCCTCCCCTATAACAGTTCCTCTCTGCTCTGAGCAATCAGCCCAGTATACAGTACAATTACTTGACTGCCTTGTTATCAATTAGCCCTGGTTGAGGGACAGGCTGAGCTCTATTAGGGAGATAATCCCTGGAATGACTTACATCTTGTCAGAGATGTGGTGAGTCTATTGATGGAGAACTGGTGTCAGTGCAGTGACCTAGGGCTGATACGGCAGCAGCTTTTACCGCGATTCCGTTCCGCAATTTCGGAATTGCCCGCGCCACACCGCGACATTTCTGCGGATATTCCGCTAATTCCTCCGGAATTCTGCAAATCGCGGAATTGCGGAAAAATTGCGGAAAAATCACGGAAATCGCGGAAAACCACTATTCCACGATATTTTGGCGCTGGCGGAATTGCGGAAATAGCGAAAATGTCATGTTTCCACGATTCCACTAATTTGCGGAATTAAATATGCGGAACCGCGGAACCGCGGAATGAAACCGCGGAATGAAAGCCTCTGCCATGCCATTCCACTAATTGCGGAAACACTGTTTTCCGCCGGAAATAGCTACCGCTGCGATATTCCGCTACAGCCCTACAGTGACCTACTGCCTGGGTGGCCTGGAATGTTGGCGAAAGCTAATGGGAGAAGGCCACTGGGGAAGATTTTGAAAAAGTGGTCAGTTGGAGAGCAGTAGAGCCAGTTATGGAATAGAGTGAGACATAGGAAAGCTAATCTGGCATTGAGAGTGTGAATGGGTGTTGAGTAAGCTTTCTCCCTGCCATTCCTCTATGGGCACACTGTGTGACCAACAATGCCTTGGGGAACTTCTGTGATCTATGTTTGGATACATACATCCCCTTACGAGACCACCTGTGCATGTTGTCTGTTGTGATAGTTTCAGTGAGTGA
The DNA here is from genome assembly GCA_003113815.1 of Sphenodon punctatus. Classification (NCBI taxonomy): domain Eukaryota; kingdom Metazoa; phylum Chordata; class Lepidosauria; order Sphenodontia; family Sphenodontidae; genus Sphenodon; species Sphenodon punctatus. The sequence goes on along the minus strand of QEPC01000529.1, from coordinate 6,346,288 downwards.
ACTAAGGAAAAGGTAGTAGAGATGAAGGCATGCATTCAAGGACAGAGGACATATCTATGGCATAGATCAACAATCTGGACCCTTCTCCTTTCCCAATCCTGTGACACCCCTTCAGTGTCTCCCCCCACCAACTCAGGGTTTGTACTATTTTTCTAAACAGCCACTGGAAGGAAAATGATTCTGCACCCTTGGCCTATTAGATAAAGTGTTGGACTTTGGACCTGGAAAACAAGGCTCAAATCCTCTCTTGGCCATGAACTCTAATGGCTAAGGTAAGTCTTCATCTCTCCGCCTCATTTCCCCTCAGTCAAATGTAAATATAGTGAAGATCTACCTGACATAGTTGTTGTTGTGAGGGTGAACTAGATAAGGACTCTAAAGCCCTCTTGAACACCAAAACCAATATATATAAATGATAAATAATAGGGTATCAACAAACATACAGGTGAGGAGGCTGATGTCTATTCTTTATGCAATTACAAAAAGATTCAATTTTTCTGAAACCCACATTATGTGAACTGCCCTATCTATAACTCATGGGTAAATACAGGCAGTTCTAGACAATTTTCCTTGCCCTAGAGACATGGTAAAATGCCAGTACAAAATGCCTCTCAAGTTTTACAAACTGTATTCTTTAGTCTTTAACACACCAACTATAAAATAAATTACCTCTGCTGGAAGTAAAGCCTCTAAATGGTCTAAATAATTTAAAATATGAACAGTGTGGTACACAGTTCTTCCCATCAGCAGCAAGATTGATTTCACCTTGTAGTATCTCTGCTCTACAGAAATGGCCTTTTTAGTTAAGTTTTCAAAGTTATCGCAATGCAGCATGAAAGCCTGTAATGTGCGACACAACTAACATCTGTAATTCTGAAGTCTGATACACAAGTCATTAGTCAAAGTGAAACTGTATGAAAGCCAGCATTAAACTAATTAACATTTTCCCCACAATGAGCTGAAAGTAACTTTTTAAAACACATAATATCAATTTCATCATTGCTGTTTCAAAATGGAAACTAGCACCGTTTTCCAAAAATTTCCAGTGTTTCAAATTTAAATTAAGGTTAGATAATCTATATATGTGACATCATGCCCATATACTGATTTCAGAGGAGGGCTATGCACCATTTAGGTCCCACTTAGGTGCACTCTTGTTTGAGTAGTGAATTAGAGCAATGACTCTGCTCAGAGGGGTTCTTATTTGTATATCTAAAAGGATGTCACAAAAAAGATGGTGAATAAATGTTGTTCACCACAGTTGACAGAAAGCCAGAACAAGGCCCTTTTTCATAAAGACACACCCACGCATGCCCATGCAGCTCCATTGAGTTGTCATGAATGGGTGCCTCTCATGTGAATGCCACAGTGGGTGGGTGGGGGGGCATGTGTGCTCCTGCAATAGGGATGTGCGAACAGAACGCTGTTCGGATGTTCAGTTGTTCGGTTTGAAACCCGAGTTCGGGTTCGGCTGTTCGGTTCGGCGGAGTTCGGTTTGTCCAAACTCGGCCGAACATGCAAAAAAGTGCTATCGGTACCGAAACCAAAATTTGTTCGGTATCGGTATTTTTGGCTCTGAAACCACCCCAGGTGTCCACCCCTGGTGCCCGGAAGTCTGCTCCTCAGCTACCTCCCCCTTCCAGTCACGTTTTTCCCACCCAAAGTCATGTTTTTCCCACCCCCGAACTCATCCAAACTTTTCCGAACTGTTCGGAAGTTCAAGTGTTCAGTTCGGAAGTTTGGTTCGGTCGTCCAAACAGGCTGAGTTCAGGCCAAACTCCGAACTTCCGAACCGCGTTCACCCATCCCTATCCTGCAACCCACCCATCTCCACCCACCTCAACGCACAGAGCAATTAACCAAAATGGCAGTTACTCCATGCACGGAAGTGGGTGGAGATGGGTGTGCATGCATGTATGCATGCATGCATGCGCTCATGCACCAGTGTGCACCCTGGGTCGCCCCCCCCCCCCACTACCGCAGCCCATTTAAAAAGGGCCCAGGAGGGAATGGGCTTAAATTGCAGCAATGTAGATTTCAGTTAAATATTAGGAAACAATTCCTAACTGTGAGAACACTTTGGCAATGGAATAAGCTGTCCAGGGTGGTTGTAGAATCTCCTTCTTGGAGTTTTTCAAACCCCAGTCTGTCCGCAAAGTTGTAGGTAGTGATATCCTGACATGGAGCAGAGGGTTGGAATAGGTGACCCATGAAATCCCCTCTCCCTGGTATCTCTCATTTGAGAGGGGCACACTAGAGTTGGGTCTGATGTTTCCATCAGACCCAACTCTAGTCTGGGGGTTGGCAAAGACAGGGACGAAGACTTCCCTGACTGTGACTCCCTTTCTGGCTGTGATTCCCATTCCATCAGAGCTGAATCCATAGTCCAGATCTAGGAGTTAGAGAGGCCAAATAAAAAGCAGCCTAAAATGTTATGTTTCTGTGTTTTGCTATCAGTGACCAAGCTTGGAGAACTTCTTCCATCAAGAACCTTTTCATCTCCCAGTGTATGGACTCATCTGAGTAAACTGCCACTTCTTTTCCAAATATGAGGGGTTTGGAAATGGATTGGCCCTTTTCCCACCTACCTCTGAGTTACAGGACTAAGTTCCTAGCATGCAGCATTCTTTCTGCATACCTGCTTCTATATGTTAGGTTACCTGCTTCTTTATGGTAACACTTTTTTTTCTTCTTCACTGATCCTTCACTATTCCTTCCCTATATTTTGGGCTTTGTTGTAATACAATCAATAGGGATGGGCGAACAGATCGCGGTTCGGGTTCGGCTGCAGTTCGGTTCATCCGTTCGGTTCGGCCGTTCGGTTCGGCTGCGTTCGGTTCATCCATTTAGTTCGGCAGTTCGATTAGTTTGCCGGGTTCGGGTTCAGCCGTTCGGTTTGGCCGTTCGGTTCGGCCGTTCGGCCACTTGGGAAATGTTGTTATGGGTGGTTTATTGGTTTTTTATATGGTTTTTTTGTTTTTTATTGGGTTTTATATGGTTTTCTCTTGTTTTTTAATTGGTTTTTTTTGTTTTTATATGGGTTTTTTAAAAATCTAATATTATATATATCTATCTACACTAAATCTAACTGCTATTAACTATTCTAAATGCTATGAACTAAATGGATTATCTAATAAGTACACAGGCCTACTCCTACAAACACTAAAAC
>QEPC01000529.1:6293476-6338675 GCA_003113815.1 Sphenodon punctatus | reverse complement strand
AATCCATTGCCATCCTCCTCCTATTTCACCCATCCCAACCATTTACCTCCATATTATCATTTATTTAGATTATATTAGATAGATTTAGGTGTTATTTTTTGTTTTTACCCCTCCCTGTGTTCCCTGTGTTCAATCTTCCTTCCTCCCTCTCCCCTCCATTGAATCCTTTCCCTCTCTCTCTTATTCCATCCCTGATTATTCTCTTCCCCTGATTTAAGTTTTGGATTTATTTAGAGTAGGATTGTTATTAGATTGACTTTCATTTCAGTTTTGTACCCCTCCCTGTGTTCTTTGTGTTTCCCCCTGTGTAATATTGTATAGATAGATAGATAGATACTTTAGCTTAGTTATAGGGATAGATACAGATACAGTGTGTTTGTAGGACAAGGCCTTTGTAGTAGTTATTAGGATATTCCATTTAGTTCCATATGTTTTAGAATAGTTAATAGCAGTTAGATTAAGTCTAGAGATAGATATAATATTAGATTTAAAAATTGAGTAAAAAACAAAAACAAATTATAAAATCTTTGTATGTGTTTGAGTTGGAAGACATGGAGAAGGGAATTAGGAGAGGCCAGTCTGCTGCCCGTAAGACAGGCAATGGGGCACGTGGAAGAGGTGGTAGGGGCCGTGCCCGCAGAGCGGCAGCAGGCAGCAGCCCGAGCACATCACCATGCCCCAAACTCCGCAGACCTGCTTTAGGGCAACAGGCTTCAGTGGCTCAGTGTCGCCTCCTCGCACTGCCCTCCAATGCCACGCAGGGCACTGGAAGGTCTGCAGTACATGAGGCTACGGCTGTCTCTGCTGCAGCTGCAGGCGCAGGTGCTGTTGCTTCCAATGTTCCTCCAGGGCAACCAATGTCCCCCATTGTGGAGGTAAGCCCCAGCAGTCCAGAGCTGGTTGATCCCACCCTGGCTGCTAGAGGCAGGGCCCGATCCCCGGGCAATGGCAGTAGGGAGAGGAGTAGCAGCAGCAGCAGCAGTAGCAGCTATAGAGGGGGGCACAGGGAGAGTGCCAGCAGCATGGAGGGCACGGGCAATCTAGCCTCAGGATCCTAGTACTCCCCTTCACAGGACATCACCGTGATCACAGACAGTGAGTCAGAGGCAGACGCTAGTGCCACAGAGGAGATGGCTGTAGCTGAGGCGATGGCTGACCCTCTTCCCAGAGCTGTGTCACCAGTGTCACCAAGTTCTGCCCCTCCCAGCAGCGCTGGCAGCAGTGCTTCACCCGGGGTGGGCAAGAAGGCAAGAAGGGGAAAAATCCTCTGTCTGGGAACATTTTAAGCTGGTGTGGGCAGATGATCCCATAGAGGTGCGGTGCACTTTGTGCAATAAGCTAGTGAAGCGTGGGCAGGTGCTCGCCAACCTTGGGACAACTGCAATGGCGAGGCACCTGAAGTCATACCACACTGGTCTGCTGCTAAGGGGGAAGGCAGGGGAAGTGGATGTCAGTGGGTTCCCAATTGCAGCGGCCAGTCACCTGGCTCCTTAAGCGGGTAAGCGTCCTGCACCAACTGCTGCCTCTACCACCAGAAGCAGGGGGCAAGAACAGCAGCAGGAACCTCGCCAGCAGCATCAGTCTACCAATGAGGAGCTGGGGTGGGGCCGCTGCCAAGGCCATCAGCAGCTGGAGGGCGGCATGGCTTTCAGGAGAAAGTCAAGCGCCTGTTGCCCGAAATGATTGGGCTGGATGGGCAAGGGCTTCCAGAGGATGATTGTGTTCCTGGCCCCCCAGTTTACGCTGTTGTCCTGCATGCCCTCAGTCGGACTGCGGTGCCAGACCTTTACAGGGCTTTGAAGGAGTGGGTGAGGGAGCAGCTGGCAGGATCTGGAAGGGCCACGGTCCGCTTCATGATGGACCTGTGGTCCATCAGGAATGCTCAACATGCGTATGTGGTGGTAACAGCGCACTGGTGGCAGGACCCGGAGGCAGCTTTGGGGAGCGGCAGGAAGGGTTCCAAAGCAGGGTATAGGTGGACCCTGCTTCAGGCACAAGTCATGTACAGCTACCACACCTCCAGAAACATAGAGTTAGCCCTAGCCACCATGGTGAGGGAGTGGGTTACGCTAGGTGCGACCTTCACCAAGAGTTGCATGGTGACGAACAATGCCGCAAATGTACAAAAAGCAGTCGGTGATGGGGACTTCACCAGCATCCCACCCTTCCCGCCGCACACACCCTTCAAATGGTGGTCAGGGATGCTCTGGGCTTGGGGGATAAGGGGATTGTGGAAGGCACTCTTAGATCCCTGATTGAGCGGGGTAGGAAGCTGGCAGGGTTCTTCACTCGGAGCATGAAGGGCAGCGAGAGCCTCTGGGAGAAGCAGGCTGAGCAAGGCTCCCCAGGGCACCAGCTGGTCCAGGATGTGGCCACACAGTGGAATGCCACCTTCCTGATGCTAGAGCGGCTTGTGGAGCAGAAAGCCGCCTTGCATCAGGTTCAATTGGAGATGGACAGTGGGGCACCGGAAGGGTTTAATGGGGCAGAATGGGAGCTCCTGGCTCAAATGGTCTTCATCCTGAGACCGTTCCTGGCCATAATGGAGACTGTGAGCAGCTCCACCACCACCCTCAGCTAGGTGACCCTTCTGGTTCAGAGTCTCCGGAGGAGGCTGGACGAGTTTCTCAGGGGGCGGGATTGTGGCCCTGAGGACAGGAAGCTGGCTGATGAGGCACTTGACCTGGTGCGGAAACTGAAGTCAGGGCTGGAGGTGCATTTTGACATGTTCCTTCAGCGGGAGGAATATGTCCTGGCAACAATGCTGGACCCCAGCATCAAGGGCAGCATGTCACACCAGACAGCGCTCTATGCCCTCCAGAAGGATGCGCTGGTGGGGAGGGTCTGGCAGGCAGAGAAGGCTATGCAGCAGGACACCCCTGGGGATGGGGGGAGTGGGAGCATCCACCCCTCTCAGCCAGGTGGGTCCATCCCTGCCTCTAGCCCTAGCAGTAGCAGCAGCATGAGCAGCAGCAGCACCCCTGTTGCCAGCAGCAGCAGAAGCAGCTCAGCCTACGGGCAGGCCACTCTGGGGAGCATGAGGTCCCCTACAACAATAGGGCAAGCAGTGTGGCTGAGGACAGTGGTGGAGGTGGTTCCCAGGTAGAGCTACGAGAGGGAGTATGATGGTGCCCAGCAGCCATGGAGACCTACCTGGAGGAGGAGCCATGCATTGATCCCAGTAGCGATCCCTTGGCCTACTAGGCTGGCAAGGCCAATGTGTAGCTGGCCCTGTCGAAAGTGGCCAAGGTTATCTTGTCCTGCCCACCAACCAGTGTCCCCAGCAAGCAGGTGTTCTCTATGGCGGGGGACATTTGCCAAGTTTGTGGGTCAGTAGCTGTTCATTAAGGTGAACCTTCTGGTGCTGGGATTTCCCAAGCTGCCCATGGACAAGGATTGATGGTGCAGAGGCACATGCCATCCCATGCCAGAGGCAGTCAGAGGATGGGGCTCCTCCTCCTCAGTCTGGGCTAGGGCTACTTCTGCTGTGCTGCTGAGATGCTGTCCCTCCCTCCCAATGCCTGGCATCTGCCCTGCCCCCCCTCTCATACTAGATGGCCTCGGCTGCCTTATCTGACTGACCTCATGACACAAGGTGGCATTGGGAAACTGTAAGCCTGTCAGCCGGCCTATAGCTACACGATCTCGGCCCACCTATGTGAGACTGGCTCTCTCGCGCGCATGCTGAACAGTCTTTGCTAGCCTATCTGAGTGCCCTGATGCCAATGTCCCAGCCTGACTGCCCTACTGCCTCTCATGCCACGCCACCTGCCTGCCTGCCCTGGCAACCAGTGTCTGCTGCTGCTGCCAATGTCCCCCAGGCCTATACGCTTTCTGTGCCAAGGGTTCTGTACCACAGCAACCCACTGTCTTCTGCTGATGCCAATGGCCCCCAGGCCTATATGCTGTCTGTGCCAAGCATTCTGTACCCTGGTAACCTACTGTCTGCTGCTGCTGCCGCCAATGGCCCCAAGGCGTATATGCTGTCTGTGCCAAGGGTTCTGTACCCCAGGTTGCTGCCAACCTCAAAGCCTGCCTCAGCCTGCCTTCCTGCCTCTCGTGCCAAGTTGCCTATCTGTCCACCCCCCAGGTTGCTGCCAAGAGAGAGAGAGAAAGAGAGAGAGAGAGAAAAAGTCTCCCCACTGCTAGAAGGAGCGACAGACACGATCCCACCCATGCTGTCACTTGCACTATTTGACGAGTGAGAGAGAGGCTCCCCGCTAGTATGAGAGAGATGGGGTGGAGGGGAGGCCAGCTCAAGCTGCCACTTTCCAGAACCAGGAAGAACTCCCATCTCTGCCTGATGCCACATGCAGCAGCAGGAAACCTACCAGAATGAGTAGTGGAATGTATTGTGTGCCTCCTTGTGTGGGTTTATATAGCTACCTATTGCATGATTAATTGAAGTGTGCCCAACCATGCACTACTTCTAGGGACATCATTCAGCTCCCATAGTCTGTCATTACACTGTACCTAAATCAGTCATGCCCGCCCATCCCAGGAACCATCATTGAGATTCTGGGATCATCATTCCAGTCACTGGGGATTATCATTCCATTCCACTGCTTCCAGAAGCCTGCATTCCAGCCTGCCCCCCTTCCCCCAGCATATCCTCAGCATCCACCCACTGAAGCCGCTGAAAAAAAGCCTCTCTGACCACCAGCAGCCGTTTCTTGTTGCCACGGAGCCTGTCTCTCTTTCTCTCTGGCACACACACACAAACACAGACACACACACACAGAGACACAAGTCCTGCCCCTCCTGGGGGGCTGTCTGAAAGATGAGACCCTGCTGGTGGCATATCTTTGAGTAATACTTTACCTATGCTACATGTGGAGGTGCCAGGTGCTGCTGGTAGGGATCGACTAGCTGTATGAGATTTTGCCACCTCCCAGAACTTCAGCACAGTGGGATAAAAGATAGGACACATCAAACAAAGCTTTTAACAACAAATACAACCTTTATAAACAATTTTTAAAGAACAATAACATCAACACACAGTATAAAAACAAAACAAAACATATAAACGGTCTAGCCTACTTCTCTTTGAGTCGGTCTCCCAGAACCTGGGGGAAAGGCAAAAGGGGCACAGGACAGGACTTAGGGGTGGGCAACCTGTGCTCTGGCACATCATAGCCATGGGCCAAGGCGAAGTCCACAGCCCCTGTCATGACTGCATGCCACCTGGAGACCGACTGGTGGTACAGTTCCAGGTGTTCCGTCTAGGGAGAGATATACTGGGTGTACGCCTCCATCTTCTTTTTCTCCACCTCGAGCACCTGGAACTGTTCCGCCAGGCCGTTCTCAATGATGGCTGCTGTCTGCTGCAGGCCCTCCATGAAGTCCCGGGTGGGCTTCTCCACCTCAGCCCTAAAGGCCCTTACCGCTGCAGACTCCTGGGGCCTGGTGGACTCCACATCTGAGCTGGAGGAGGGGGAAGGGCTTACATGGCATTGCTTCTGCCATGCCTTCGCCCCCTTCTTCTGGCGATGAGGATGCTCCACCACGGCCATGACACCAGAGTCCTGTTGCTTCCGCGGCCTCCTCACCATCAGCCCGTAAAGCTTTTCGATGTGGGCTATCAGCCCTGATGTGACCCCCTCACTCTGATTCCAGAACTTCTTATGGCAGAACTAAAGAACATAAAAAGAAAGGAACATAAGAAGTGCCATACTGCATCAGACCAATGGTCTGTCAAGCCCTGCCTGAATTCTGTCTCCACAAGAGGGTGGGTGGCCAATCTCTCTCTGCAGGGGACTTCCTAACAGGATATAGGGCATTCCATCCCCTGTTGTTCCAGTCCCCATACCTTACCTTGCAGTCTGCAGAGCCATACTCATGCCTCACTTACCACCGTCAGACATCGGACCGTGTCTTCCCAGTGTCTGGGGGTGGCACTGGCAACCTACGCCTTGGTGTCCTTGTCCTGTGCCTGCACCTGGCACTGGCATTTGAGGACTCTGAATCCTCACCCTTTCTGAAACAGGAACACATACACAACACCTAAGTAATATCATGCATTTATGATGATGCCTCTAGTCCTCCCTCCTTTGGGTGGAAGGGAGGGAGACCAATGGGGAGACCCTGGCTGGATGACACATGCAATTAATCTTGCCCCTCTTTGGGTGCTGGGGAGGGATGCCAATGGAGGGACCCTTGCTGGCACATGAAAATCCTGCCCTCCTTGGGGCACTATGGATGGCAACTGGAAAGACCCCGGCTGGCACGTGCAAATCCTGCCATTATTTGGGGGTGCGTAGGAATGGCAACTGGAGAGTGGAGACCCTTGCTAGCCTGGCACATGTTTGGGTGGGGTTGCTTGTGCTCCTGCCTGACTGCTGTAAGTGTCCCCCACACTACAGTACCCTCTCTCTCTGTGGCAGACATCCGCTGCCACCCGATGATGCCCACTGTTTGTGCCTGACTGCCCACCACCCATGCACCCACCCACACACCAGTGAGCTCAGTCTAAAGGATAGTAGTATTCTTCTTGTCCTCAAAGTAAAAAAAAAAGCGTACAAACCTGGCAGCAGTGTTAGCACCTCTTGTGCCCGCTAGGGCTGAAATGCAGTACTGCTGCAGTAGCATTTACCAGCAGAAAGTGCTCTTCCGCACCAAGCAGCACGTTTAGGAAGGGAGTGATTTTTGCACCTTGCACTCGTGGATTTCCACAGTTGCTGCCGTGGTATTTTCACCACTGTAGATTTCACATGGAAGTGGCAGGTTTGCCACAGTTTCCCCTTTCCCTTAAGCACGGCATCTTTGTGATTATCACAGCATTGCATCCAGGGGCATAGCCACCATGGCGCTGGGGAAGTTGCTGCCTTTTAAACAAAGTTCTTCTTCAAAGGGCTCCTTCCATTCTCACTTGCGAACCCTTCTCTTACCGGCATATACCAAGCTCACTAGCTTAAAAAAACCCCACATGACGTTCACACGCCCCCACCCTATATAAGGTGCCTAAACCAAACACAGTTCCTTACAACCCTAAGCAATTAGGAAGAAAATTCCATATGGGGTTGGAAGGGTGGGTGCTTGTGAGAATGTTGGAGACATCTTGAAGAACCTTGTTTACAAGGCAGAAACCTTCTGTTCTCCTTCAAGTGGCTCCTCCCAGTCTCACAAATGGGAGCGTACCAAGCCTAGAAAGAGGCGGTGGGGGAATTTTCTAACAAAATGACACTCCATGCAGGTTGGATCTATAGCCTGGGAGGGGGGAGCAGGAAGGGGGCAGCCTGCTCTGGGGGGTCCTTTCAGATGGGGGAGGGTTGGTTGTTCAGTGCTGTCTCTGTTAGAAGGATAGACATATCCTCCCTCTTCCCTTTGTGATTGCCCCATAGAGAGAAATGGAGGTGCAAAGCAGCTACAATGAGGCAGAGAGTCATCCCAGCAATGGGGAAGAATTTGTCCTTGGCATCCTAAAGCACAAGAGAATTCACAGAAGATCAGGGACTCCCTCCCCCTCCCTCCCCTGGATCAGCATCAGGAGCCAGGTGCTTGCTCACTGCTGCTCAAGAATCCCTGCACTCTAAGTGGGACAGAGACAGTGACTAGTGCGCAAGGAGAGATAACAAAAATCCCTCCCTCAAAGCTCTGGGTGCTGCCCTGTTTGTTGTCCCCCCCTTGTGCACTAGTCTCTGTCNGGGGTGGGCAACCTGTGCTCTGGCACATCATAGCCATGGGCCAAGGCGAAGTCCACAGCCCCTGTCATGACTGCATGCCACCTGGAGACCGACTGGTGGTACAGTTCCAGGTGTTCCGTCTAGGGAGAGATATACTGGGTGTACGCCTCCATCTTCTTTTTCTCCACCTCGAGCACCTGGAACTGTTCCGCCAGGCCGTTCTCAATGATGGCTGCTGTCTGCTGCAGGCCCTCCATGAAGTCCCGGGTGGGCTTCTCCACCTCAGCCCTAAAGGCCCTTACCGCTGCAGACTCCTGGGGCCTGGTGGACTCCACATCTGAGCTGGAGGAGGGGGAAGGGCTTACATGGCATTGCTTCTGCCATGCCTTCGCCCCCTTCTTCTGGCGATGAGGATGCTCCACCACGGCCATGACACCAGAGTCCTGTTGCTTCCGCGGCCTCCTCACCATCAGCCCGTAAAGCTTTTCGATGTGGGCTATCAGCCCTGATGTGACCCCCTCACTCTGATTCCAGAACTTCTTATGGCAGAACTAAAGAACATAAAAAGAAAGGAACATAAGAAGTGCCATACTGCATCAGACCAATGGTCTGTCAAGCCCTGCCTGAATTCTGTCTCCACAAGAGGGTGGGTGGCCAATCTCTCTCTGCAGGGGACTTCCTAACAGGATATAGGGCATTCCATCCCCTGTTGTTCCAGTCCCCATACCTTACCTTGCAGTCTGCAGAGCCATACTCATGCCTCACTTACCACCGTCAGACATCGGACCGTGTCTTCCCAGTGTCTGGGGGTGGCACTGGCAACCTACGCCTTGGTGTCCTTGTCCTGTGCCTGCACCTGGCACTGGCATTTGAGGACTCTGAATCCTCACCCTTTCTGAAACAGGAACACATACACAACACCTAAGTAATATCATGCATTTATGATGATGCCTCTAGTCCTCCCTCCTTTGGGTGGAAGGGAGGGAGACCAATGGGGAGACCCTGGCTGGATGACACATGCAATTAATCTTGCCCCTCTTTGGGTGCTGGGGAGGGATGCCAATGGAGGGACCCTTGCTGGCACATGAAAATCCTGCCCTCCTTGGGGCGCTATGGATGGCAACTGGAAAGACCCCGGCTGGCACGTGCAAATCCTGCCATTATTTGGGGGTGCGTAGGAATGGCAACTGGAGAGTGGAGACCCTTGCTAGCCTGGCACATGTTTGGGTGGGGTTGCTTGTGCTCCTGCCTGACTGCTGTAAGTGTCCCCCACACTACAGTACCCTCTCTCTCTGTGGCAGACATCCGCTGCCACCCGATGATGCCCACTGTTTGTGCCTGACTGCCCACCACCCATGCACCCACCCACACACCAGTGAGCTCAGTCTAAAGGATAGTAGTATTCTTCTTGTCCTCAAAGTAAAAAAAAAAGCGTACAAACCTGGCAGCAGTGTTAGCACCTCTTGTGCCCGCTAGGGCTGAAATGCAGTACTGCTGCAGTAGCATTTACCAGCAGAAAGTGCTCTTCCGCACCAAGCAGCACGTTTAGGAAGGGAGTGATTTTTGCACCTTGCACTCGTGGATTTCCACAGTTGCTGCCGTGGTATTTTCACCACTGTAGATTTCACATGGAAGTGGCAGGTTTGCCACAGTTTCCCCTTTCCCTTAAGCACGGCATCTTTGTGATTATCACAGCATTGCATCCAGGGGCATAGCCACCATGGCGCTGGGGAAGTTGCTGCCTTTTAAACAAAGTTCTTCTTCAAAGGGCTCCTTCCATTCTCACTTGCGAACCCTTCTCTTACCGGCATATACCAAGCTCACTAGCTTAAAAAAACCCCACATGACGTTCACACGCCCCCACCCTATATAAGGTGCCTAAACCAAACACAGTTCCTTACAACCCTAAGCAATTAGGAAGAAAATTCCATATGGGGTTGGAAGGGTGGGTGCTTGTGAGAATGTTGGAGACATCTTGAAGAACCTTGTTTACAAGGCAGAAACCTTCTGTTCTCCTTCAAGTGGCTCCTCCCAGTCTCACAAATGGGAGCGTACCAAGCCTAGAAAGAGGCGGTGGGGGAATTTTCTAACAAAATGACACTCCATGCAGGTTGGATCTATAGCCTGGGAGGGGGGAGCAGGAAGGGGGCAGCCTGCTCTGGGGGGTCCTTTCAGATGGGGGAGGGTTGGTTGTTCAGTGCTGTCTCTGTTAGAAGGATAGACATATCCTCCCTCTTCCCTTTGTGATTGCCCCATAGAGAGAAATGGAGGTGCAAAGCAGCTACAATGAGGCAGAGAGTCATCCCAGCAATGGGGAAGAATTTGTCCTTGGCATCCTAAAGCACAAGAGAATTCACAGAAGATCAGGGACTCCCTCCCCCTCCCTCCCCTGGATCAGCATCAGGAGCCAGGTGCTTGCTCACTGCTGCTCAAGAATCCCTGCACTCTAAGTGGGACAGAGACAGTGACTAGTGCGCAAGGAGAGATAACAAAAATCCCTCCCTCAAAGCTCTGGGTGCTGCCCTGTTTGTTGTCCCCCCCTTGTGCACTAGTCTCTGTCTCGCTTAGAGTGCAGAAATCCCTGGCCCCATAAGCAGTGAGTAGTGCTACCTGCTCCTGCAGTTGCCGCAGATGCCTGGGCCAGCCCTGATCGCTGCCGGCCCCCTCCCAGGGCAGGGCATGGTTGCAAATGTGCCCCGCACTACAGTGGTTACGCCCCTGCAGCGGACTCTGAAGCAGGTAGTCAGAGTCACCCTAAGTTCATTCATTCAATGATTTATTCTTCAGCATCACGGTGCATCAGGGACTCGTGCTCAGTGGCGGAAGGTGGCATAAAACCGCTTGTGTTCATAAACTGCAGACATGCCGCATCTGCAGATGCTGGCAGCAGGTAATGCAGAATCATGGAAATATCGAGGGGAAGTCAGCGGCAAGACACATAAGTGCTGAGTTCTCAGAATGGAATGGTGGAGCGGTAACAGCTGCTGCTGCTTCAGCCCTAGTGCCTGCCGGCTCTTGCTCCTCCTCTACCACTGAAGGTCCAGCAGCAGTGGCAGGAATCTCTTCCTCCTCCAGTGGCTCTCCCACCTTGGCCTTTCCCCAGGTCCTCCTATTTATGCTCACCCTCTTCATTTTTTTTTAACAACAAGCACTCTAGCCAACAGTCACCCACCAACACTCATTCACTCACCAACCAGCCAAAACAACACAGCCAAACCAAACACAAGTAAAACAGCCAAAATGCATGAACCAAACTGCCAGTCAGCCACACACACATGCTCTCTCCCCACACAAGCTCCGCACACACTCAAATTTCCAGTTTCCAGCACGATCACAGGATCTCGCAATACCTTTTTCCGAATGCCCTAACCGAACGTGACCGAACCGAATGACCGAACCCGAACTCGGTGACCAAACCGAACAACCGAATCGAACAACCAGACTGAATCGGACCAAACTAAATGTCTGAACCCGAACCATCATCTGTTCACACATCCCTAGTAGATATAAAGGGATTCTGGACGACCAGAGGTTATGCTTTTGTGGCTTGGAGCAGATTGAGGATCTTCCCCTTTATTTATTTGGTTGTATGGCTATGGCAGGAACTCAAACTAAATTAATGATTAATGACCACTATGGCAGGAACTCAAACTAAATTAATGACGCAGGGAAAACGAATTGGAACACAGCATTAAAACTTTCCCATTTACTGGCTAACCCTAAAGATCAGATTACATTTAAAGTGGCCAATTTCGTTTATGTCCTTGCTGTTCAAAAGCGTACTTTTCTGGCCAAAATGAGTGCTGGTACTTTTTCTCAGAGAAACACAACTTATCCTACCATTTCTGGACGTGGCTAATTTTTTGTTAATCTCCCCTGAACTACAGATGCTATCAAAATAAACCTGGCCAGCTAGATTATGCTGTCTTGTTTTGTCCTACTGTACTTTAACTATAATTTGTCTTTTATGTATATTTTCTGCTGCTTCTGATTTTGTATTTTGTTTTGACCTATGGTTAAAACAAATACATTTTACTGTAAGCTTAAATCATGACTTGATTATGCTAATGTTCCAAATATTCCTCCCCAAAATGTCATAGTTAATCTCAGTCAAAACAAGTTTCAAATTAACACAAAGAAGTTGATTTTCTGACGTTATGTTGGAATATTCCAGATCATATTACAGTACTTATCTATAATCAATAAGCAGATAGATACCTGTCACAATTGTATGTCATGTGCATGTTGCATACTTGTTCAACACATGCATCACACATGCTCAATTCATGCACACGTCATGCACACACATGACAGCCATGTATGGCAAGCAAGCAACACTGGGTGACCCGAACCCAAATCCTGTGCACCACATATGTGCCTGGGGGATGGACAGGTGTGGTGCATGGAGCAGGCAATGAAGCAGGCATGGTGCATGGGTGTGGGGGTTTGGGGTGGCCTGGGTTACATGGTGTGTGTGTGTGTGTGTGTGTGTGTTTGTGTGTGTGTGTGTGTGTGTGTGTGTTTGTCACTGTCGTGTGTGCATGCCGTGCATGCATTGCACAGCTGGGAAGCATGAACATGGTATAGGATTGTGCCCACTGTGGGTGGGTGAGATGGATGCATGCATGCATGCATGCATGGATAAAGAAGTAAGTCTGCCACCACAAACTTATATGGCAGGATGGCAAAGTGTAGCAAAATTAATTTCCAAATGCAATCATTTGTAAACTTCAGCTGTAACAAATATAACTGTCAGGCTCCAGCGGCCGGAGCCTAGGAAAGGGAAATGGGGAAGGTAGGGAGGTGACGAAAAGGGGAAAGGAGCCAAAGGGAGTAACAAGGAAACCTCTCAGCCACTCTCCGATACCAGGGAGATGAAATGCTCAGCATAAGGGCCAGACAAGCTGGCCTAAGAAAGCATACGGTTCATCACTGAGGTCAAGGGACAGGAGACTAGGGAGACGGACCCCATAGACAGGGAATAGGAAGCTTAAAGGCAGGAAGCGGGGGACCAGAGGCAGGAAGCAAGGGACCAGAGATGGGGGAGCAACAGGAAACCAGAGGTGGGGAGCTGCGGAGCAACAGGGGACCAGAGACAAGGGGAAAGGGGGCAAAGGAAGGACACGGGGAGTCAGAGGTAGGACATGGGGAGCCCAAGGCAGGACACGGGGAGCCCAAGGCAAGGAACTGGGAACCAGATCTGTGGGAGAAACAGGAACCTAGAGGCAGGGAGTTGGGGGGCAACAGGGGACCAGAGACAAGGAGTTGGGAAACCAGAGCTGGGGGAACCAAGGCCCAGGGGGCAACTAAGGGGCTAGGGAACCAGCATGGAGCTAGGGATTCTGAGACATGGCCCTTGTGGGATCAAGGCCAAAAGGGAGGGGGGCAGCAAGGTTACAGAAGGAAACAAGAAGCACCCACAGGACTGGGCCTCTCCTGCTGACAAACAGACAGACAAACAGAGAGCCAGACACACTGCGTGGTTTCAGGGCATAAGGGAAACAAACCAACATGGAGACAGGACAGGGTGTGAGTAGGGGCCAATCAGCATACACCCCGTGAAGACAGATGGAGGGGGAGGGGAACTGGGCAAGAAATTCCCCAACACACAAGGGATACAAACAGGACAAATACCAGAATGAAAGTGGGGGGGCGGAAGTGTTAGAGAGGGCCTCGAGTCCCCCAAAGATGGATACACCCCTCCTTTTGCTGTATAACCCAGGGCCGCAAACCTAGGCCAAGGGGGTTTGAAACGGCATCCCCCAGAGGCAACCAGAAGCCAGAGAACATGGGGATAAAGGCTTGATAGAGAAACCTCCCCATACGAGGTGCACAAGCAAAAGAGAGGAGGGGGGGCATGTGAAGGGCATGGAAAATAAGGATCGGGCTCAACCACCCTAGCTCCTAGCAAAAAGGGACTGCTCATGGAAAAATACCAGCCTAAGGTTGAGAAAAAGCCTAGAAGGGAGAGCTCTCTGAATAAAGAATGGAGTCATTAAGGAAAAGGACTCACCATGTTATGACAAAGGACTGGTAGCCATGACTCAGAGCAGCAACATCCTATCTCCATATTCCCCAAGAGAAACCAGACACACACTCATTGTATCCTGAAGCAGGTCGTTAAGCCCTTCCTTCCCTCCCTTCACTTTTTGTTTACCCTTACCTCCTGTGTAAAAGGTATCTGGTGCATCTGGTATAGCCCTTTTTGTCATGGAAGCAACCTCCCCTCATTAGCCCATTGTACATCCCAAATGACCCTTCGTAGCCTCCCAAACTACTTTCTCCAGCACCCTTTAACTTCCCCTTGTTTTCCCATCACCCTTTGAGAAATCTTGGGACCCACATACGTGCAGGTCACTCTGTGTGTGTCTGAGTTGAGAGATTTGCCAGACTTGGGTCTGCCCCTTATTTCTTCCTCCATCCCCGGAACTCCGCTGGATCCGTGGGCCGCCTGTCCCGTCTCAACAGGCAATGAAAGGTAATCACAGGTCCAGACTTTCCCAGCCAACTGGGGAAGCCCTGCCTCTCTCCCCCCCTCTCTCTCTCTCCCTCGTTCGTGTTCTCTTGCACCCCATCGCTGAGCCGACACTGGACACCCCCCTCCTTCTCCTACCATACTCCCTGCAAGCCGCTTGTGTTTTCCCCTTTTAAATCCCACCAGTCAGACTGGGACTGTGTTTCTCAGTTTTGTGTAGCAATAAACTTTTTGTTATCGAACACCTGTCTGTCTCTTTCTATTTGGGGAGGGTACATAAACTGCCTGTAGCACGTACTGTCCTCAGCTTGATCCTTTTGAACACATGGAGACCCTGGTTTAAGTCTTTAAGCTAATTCCCCCCAAAGTTTAAGGAACAGTGGATATTGGGGTACCCACCCCCCAATAGTCATGAGTGGGAGGGAGTCTCCTGTTAACAGAAGGGCTTCACACACTAGGAACACAGAGGGGGCACAACACATTGAAACTTACCAAAAGAAACACTGTCACAAGCAGAAGTGCAAGCAGAGCACAAGCAAGAAGAAGAGAGCAAGGGGAGTGGGCTCAGCAAGGGTCAAGGAGAAATGACCATGCCTGCCACAGCCCTCAGCAGCCCTAAATACTAGATAGAGCCAATCAGACTGTGGCAGGTGGGCCCACACCCTCCACCAGGTGTGTATAGGGTGCAAAGTGGGAGAGAGAAGGAGAATGCCAAGATAAGGAAGTAAGCAACTCCCTACAGCAATCTGTCAGTAGCACAGGAGGCAGGGATCATTTCAGACAAGCCCCAAGGCTGGGGGTTCAAGCCCAGTCCTGACAATAGCATGTTATATGCATGAAGATAATTTACATATTTGTTACCAAATATTAATATCTGAGTACATATTTGCCACTTTTACAAAGTTGACAACTTCTCTTATGTGGCCACCGTTTTCAGGTATTTGGGTTACTTTGAGTACTTGGTTATTTTGTGTTCAGTATTTTGGTCACTTTGATATTTTGATATTTGGTACTTTGTTGACCTCAGAGGTCAGACGACTTGAGCAATAAATAATATCTCCAAAGTGAACAAAGTACTGAATAACAAAGTATTGAACATGAAATAATGAAGCAACTGCAGTAACTAAAATAAAACCAGTAACCAAACAAAAATATTAAAAACAAACTACACATTTATTTATTTATTTATTTATTTATTTTATGAATTTGTACCCCGCCACTCCTGCAAAGCAGCCTGGGGTGGCTTCCAACAATAAAAACATAATATAATAAAATACAATTAAAAATCAGCCATAACAATATAAATTATTAAAACAGGGCTTAAAACATTATAAATGGTAGATTAGGTGGGGGAGCTAAAAAAAAACCCTCACCCTACCCTCCCACCCTCCTCAAAGGCCTGGGAGAACAGCCAGGTTTTGCAACTTCACCAGAATGTTAACAGGCTGGGGGCCAGGCGAACTTCCTCCAGAAGGGAGTTCCAAAGGCGCGGCACGGCCACTGAGAATGCCCTCTCCATTGTGGCTCCCCGCTTTACACGGGGGACCTCCAAGAAGGCACCCCCAGTGGACCGAAGGAGCCGCTCTGGGGCACCGAGGGCGAGGCGGTCCCTGAGGTATGAGGGGCCTAAACTGTGAAGGGCTTTATAGATCAACACCAAAACCTTGAACCTGGCTTGGCACGCTATCAGCAACCAGTGCAGAGCTCGGAGCACAGGTGTAATGTACTATTCCTGATGACCCGTCCCTGTAAGGAGATGAGCCTCCGCATTCTGCACTACCTGCAGCCTCCAAACCAGGAACATGGGAAGCCCCATGTAGAGCACGTTACAGTAGTCCAGCCTCGAGGTGACGAAAGCATGGATGAGGGAGGCCAGGTCCAGGCCAGAGACGAATGGACGCAGCCTACGCACCAGATACAGCTGGCGGAAATTAAACAGTAAGCTAATATTTGTGGACTTTTTACATTGGCAGTGATGGGTGGGAGGATGAGTGTGTTCCTGCGGTTGGTGGAGGTGGGTGTGTGCCCATTCCCATGCCCTCCTCCTCCGGTTTGCCGGATGTCTCTGTGGGTGGGTGATGGGTGGAGGTGAGTGTGGTTAGGAGCATGCATGCACCCCCACCCACCACCTGTGCTGTTCGAATGACCGAGCACCTATCCCCCCCCCCCAACCACTGCCACAGCGTGTACACGGACGCCCCCACCACCACACACACACACGCTTCTGTGTCTGGTACACTGAAATGGATATGAATGTACAAAGCTCATCAAATATGGTATTTGTACTGATTATTACTTTTAAACCCTATTTTAAACATATGTGGGTAATTTTCAATGAAAGAAGTCTTCCATAAAAAGTAAAAAAGAACAACCTTGGACACTTGACATGTCTATAGTTTGAAGTAGCTTCAGTTTATCATGAAACCTACTGTCTGTGCTACCCATGTCTTACAGGTTAACTACAGCTTAGATGACAGGTTAAAATTAAAATTTTAACTTTTACAGAGATTTTGTGGAGATTTTTTCCAAGGACACTAACATGGTCACAACAATTTGGCAATAGTAAAGGTGTCCTGAAACATTTTTTCCAGAAGCCATTTTTAAATAGAGTAATTGTGGGAAACCTTTTCAATCTAATAAGCCTTTCTATTGCCAGAGAGAGTTGGGATGGGGGATCTTAAAGAGTATATTAAGGATGGGGGAAGAAAAAGGAATGGCCCAGATCATTAAACTATGCCAGTGATCCTCTATCCTTGAGTGCATGCCCTCATCTCAGCCTTCTTCCCCCTGAGCTTGCTTTTTCATTGCTTGAGGGTCAGAACTGGATCCAAAGTCCAGATCTAGGAGTTAGGCCAAATAAAAAGCAGCCATTAGCTAAATTTGACCTATGGCTGGAGGTTCCCCAGGCTTGTCCATTCCCCCAGATCTGCACGTGAAGGACAGTTTGAATCTCACCTCCAGTGTATTGTCTCTACTTTCTCTCTCTCTAATTACTAAGCAGATAAATGGAAGGTTCAGTGTGGCTGGAGCTGTATTCCTTATCATCCCCAGTTCCATATAAAATCTGTGTTGTTGTTGTTATAGTCCTTACTAGAACATTTACCATCTGGCAAAATGTAGCAGTTATGAGGAACCAACACATTCAACTTTAATGTGTATTAAATGGCTCCATTTTTCATTAAACACAGGGCAACTGGTCAAGTTTTATGGGATTAGTTTCAGCAGATATTATCCTCTGATGCGGTAGAGATGCTGGGAGCTGGGAGGGCCATGACTTGCAAACTTGATCCTTGCCCAGCCTGGCAGGTGAAAGCCAGCTGGGAGATGTTGGGGCCATTGCTGCTGGGGGATGTTAATGCCTCCTTTGTAGAGGGCAGGGTTGCGGGGTGCCTGAAGGAGGCTGTGGTGCGGGCCTTGCTCAAGAAGCTATCTTTTGACATTGACACCCTCGCCAGCTATTGGCCAGTCTCTAACCTTCCCTTTTTAGTGAAGTTTATTGAATGGGTGATGGCCCAGCAGCTCCAGTTTCCTTGATCCCTTGCAGTGCAGCTTTTTTCTGGTCTATGGCACTGAGACTGTGCTTGGGCATTGGTTGATAATCTATCAGGAGTTGGACCAAGGGCAATCCACACTTTTGAATTTGTTAGACTTTTCAGCAACTTTTGACACCGTTGATCATGAGATGTTTTACCTCTCTTTTTCATCGGATCCAGGCCCGGCAGTCTCGATACTTACTGGGTGCCTGGAAGCTGTAGGGGATTGGATGAGGGTGAGCTGACTAAAGCTGAATCCCCACAAGACAGAGATGATGCTGGTGGGGAAGGCGGCGGGGGTGACAGCCGCTATCATTGATGGGGTCTGCCCCCACTGGTTCCCCAGGTGTGGGGTCTGTGGGTTCTCCTTGATTCACAGCTCCGCTTGGATATTCAGGTGTAGTCTGTGGCAAGGAGTGCCTTTCGCCAATTACATCTGGTGCGTCAGCTTCGGCCATATGTTTCGGACTCTGACCTGGCCACGATCATCCATGCTTTCATCACCTCTAGGCTTGACTACTGTAACACGCTCTACTTGGGGCTACCCCTGGTAACGGTTTGGAGACTGCAACTGGTGCAGAATGTGGCGGCCCATCTCCTGGTGGGACTGGGTCACCGTGAACATATTACACCAGTTCTTCGATCTCTGCACTGGCTGCCTTTAGTCTTCTGGGTCCTATTCAAGGTGTTGGTGATGGCCTATAAAATCCTAAATGGTCTCGGCCGACCTATCTACAGGATCACCTCACCCCCGGGTCCTAGATTGGACCCTGTGGTCATTTGGGGGTGCTATCCTCGTGGTCCCCTGAGTCTGCCAGGGGGCCACGATGGAGAGGGCCTTCTCTGTGGCTGCTCCGCAGCTGTGGAACTCCCTGCCCGTGGAGGCTTGTTTGGTCCCAGATCTCTGTTTGTTCCAATGCCGTTGCAAGATGTGGCTGTTCCACCTGGCCTTTGAGGAGGAGGATGGAAAGGTGGGGGGACTGGGTTAGGGTGGTGGGTGGATGGGTGGGAATATTTTAATGCCCCCCATTTGATAATATTTTTAAATAGTTTTAATGTTATAATTTGAAATGTTGTTTGCTGCCCAGAGCTGCCTGTTATTAATTATTAATTATTATTTTTATTATTAATAATATTATTTTATTTTATTTATCAAGCATTTATATAGCACAAGCAATGCACCTGGTGATTTACAAAGTAATGGAATAGACACAGTTCCTGCCCTAGAGCTTACAATATGAAATGGGTGGGAGTGGGGAGACAAAGGGAGGGCAACAGAGGGAGAGACAAGGAGTGTAACGTTAACAAAGATGTGAGGTCCCAGG
Organism: Sphenodon punctatus; assembly: GCA_003113815.1. Taxonomy (NCBI): domain Eukaryota; kingdom Metazoa; phylum Chordata; class Lepidosauria; order Sphenodontia; family Sphenodontidae; genus Sphenodon; species Sphenodon punctatus. The sequence continues at coordinate 6,319,720 of QEPC01000529.1, read as the reverse complement.
TACACACGCTTGACTTGGTTACATCGAGAATTATGGCTGACTGGTCCATGTGGTGAGGATATGAGTACACAGACCTCAGGCAACAGATTGTACAGAATGGAGGGTATCAGCAGGAGTTAGGTAAGGGGAGGAAGGAGTTGGGGAGGGCAGAATAGAAGAGGTGGGTCTTGAGGAGGGATTTTAAGGTACAAAGGGAGGGGGTGAGGTGGATGTGGACATGGAGGGAGTTCCAGGCATGGGGGGAAGCTATGGAGAAGGGATGAAGGTGGTTAGGGGAGCAGGGGAGGTGTGGGAGGGTGAGAGAAGGGACAGAGCAGGAGCGTAGTTCACGGACTGGAGTACGGAGGGAAATTAGTGCAGAAAGGTAGGGGGGAGCAAGGTTGTGAAGAGCTTTATAGGTGAAGACTAGGAGCTTGTACAGGATTCATTAAGGAAGGGGCAGCCAGTGAAGAGAGGAGACGAGGGGCTACACGTGGTCGAAGTGACGGGCAAGATGGATGACCCTGGCAGCAGAGCTTGGGATGGAGATAAGGGGACAAAGGTGGTAGTGGGGGAGGCCAGGGAGAAGGAGGTTACAGTAATCGAGGCAAGGGAAACCCCCGGGTTTCTCAGGTGTCGACCTTGTGGAGGGCATTCTCTGTGGTCGCACCGCAGTTGTGGAACTCCCTCTCATTGGAGGTCTGCCTGATTACCGACCTCCCCTCTTTCCTTTGACAATGTAAGACCTGGCTGTTACACCATTCTTTTCCTGAGGGAGAGGGGGTGGGTGGGTTGGATTAGGGTGGGCGCCTGGATGGTATGTTGTTTTTATATTGTGTTTTAATCATGTATTAAATCATATTATTGCTGTTTTAAATTGTTTTAATATGTTGTTACCCGTCCTGAGGTGCTTTTAGCAGGAGGGGGCAACATACAAATTTTATTATAAATAAATAAATAAATAAATTACCAGGGCATGAACAAGGGATTTGGCAGAGGAGACAGAGAGAAAAGGGTGAATCTTAACAATGTTACGGAGGGAGAAGCGACAGGATTTGGCAACAGAGTCAATGTAGGATTTAAAAGAAAGGAGTGAGTCAAAGATGAAACCTAAGCTATGTGCTTTGGGGACTGGAAGGATGGTGACCCTGTCAATAAGGATCAACAGGGAAGAGGGAGAGGAAGGATGAGTGGGAAGATAAGGAGTTCATCCTGTGGCAGGATGGGCAGGTTATAAATGTTTTTTAATTAATTAATCAATTAATTAATTAATTAATTAAATACATGTTGGTGAACCACCTGCAGGACCATGCCAGAGTGAGCAGGACTGTTCTTGAATGGTTCCGCTGATTCCTGGCTGGGAGAACTCAGCATGTGGTACTGGGGGATTGTACATTGTTCCCCTAGGACCTCATATGTGGAGTCCCACAGGGATCTATTCTGTTCCCTCTTCTGTTCAATGTGTCAATGCAGCCTTTGGGTGAGATCTTGAGAGGATTTGAAGTTCGGTGCCAGTGCAGCTGATGACACCCAGCTGTGCTTCTCATTTTCATGCGACCCAGGCCTGGGAGTCTCGATGTTTGCCCTGTATCTGGCAATGTAAGACTTAGATGTTTTGACAGGCATTTGGGGAAGGGGATGGGTGGGGGTTCTTTTCTTTTTAGGAAAAGGGGTTAAGTATTTTGGGGGCCTCTGTTGTGTTATTGTTTTAATTGAGATTTTATAGTGCATTGTATTTTATATTTTATATTTTTTGTATTTCACATTTTTGTATTTTATTGAATGTTGTACACTGCCCTGGGCTGCCATTGGACAGGAGGGAGCAGTATAAAAACGGTGAAAATAAATAAATGAAAATAAATAACTAGGGATGGGCGAACAGAAATGAGCTCGGAAATTCAGTTCAGTTCAGTTCGAAAATGGAGTTCGGTTCAGAAGTTCGGTTCGGTCGACCGAACTATTCAAGTTCGGTCCAAACTTCGAACTTCCGAACAGAGTTTGGAAATTCAAACCCCATTGAACTAATGGAATATTATCTTTTAGGGATGGGCGAATAGAACCGAGTTCGGAAATTCTGTTTGGTTCGGTTCAAAAATCGAGTTCGGTTCGGAAATTCGGTTCGGTCGACCGAACTGGTCGAGTTCGGTCCGAACTTCCGAACTACGTTTCCCCATCCCTATAAATAACACAAACCATGGCCCTTTTTAAATAGGCGGGGGGGGGCAGACCGGGTCCATGGGTGGTGCATCGGTGCGGGCATACACGGACACACACCCATCCCCCATGCATCCCCATGCATGGAGCAACTGGTGTTTCCACCAATTGCTCTGTGTCTGGGGGTGGGGATGTTTAGGTCACGGGAGTGCACACCCACGCACCCTCACTTTCCCATGAGAGGCTACCCCATGTGTTCTATGGTGGACATGCATAGGAGCATCTTGTGTAAAAAGGGCCTATATTTTTCAGAAATGCAAATAAAGAAGTAAGTTTAAAAAACAACCAGAAAAAAAATATCTGTTTATTTACTGGGCTTGGGGGATATGGTCAAGGGCACTTTAATAGAGATTTCCTTCCCTATGAACAGTATTTTGATATATAATGGGAACAGTGTTGTTCCAAAGAAAGGGTGGAAACTCTAAAAGTTTTCTGCATGCACTAGGTTTCTTTACAATTGAAAGAAAATGGTCACCTGTTCCTCTGCCAGATCAGAGACTAATACTGTTTATGCAGAGCTGTTGTTGTTGTTGTTTTATAAAGGAACTATGTAAAAATATGTCCTTGGGCAAAGTCAACAACAAACTTCTGTAGATCATTGAATTCAGGCATTCTATGTACTACACGTTGTTTTACTGGGCTAGTTTGCTTCCATGCAAAATACACTGTAATTAGAATCTTCTCTAAAGCCCATGAAAATCTTTCTATTGATTTCAGTGGGATTTATGTCAAATCCTCATTCAGTAATTTAAATTAACTCAAGAAGAAAATCCCATTTGAGAATCAGGAGGCAATTAGGTCCCATGCCATAACCTCTAGAGTTCAAACAAATAGAAGATTCACTATTCATGAACAGTTTTTGCATTTTACACTAGCTGTCTGAACATCCAAATAATATCCACACCCAGGATGATTCTTTGAATATACACCAATCCAAATGTTCCATTTTGATTTCTTTTACTTTGTTTTAGTATTGTATTTATTTTGATATCTCATCTTGGTTTTTTCAGGCATTTTGGTGTTTTGGCTACATTCTTTTGGCACTATTAGTGTTGTTGTTCATCTGCAACAGCTGAAATGAAGTAACCAAAATACCTAAATGAGTAAAATACCAAAACAAAATTCCAAATTAAACAAAATAAAAGAAATAACTAAAACAAAATAGATGGCTGGATATTGGGTGGAATAAGAATGAACAGCAGCCATAATCTGTTTTGTCAAAACTGAAATTAATAGCATGAATTTGTGGAAAACATTCATTTCAGCTCTAAGTAACTTTAGTATATGAAGTATGAAATAAAGGATTTTTTTCATCACTACTTACCTAGCCTTCACACAAGTAGGGAAATTTTAAAAAGTATTCTTTGCCAACTAAAGCTCTAACTCAGGGCTGGAGAGCTTCGGGCTTAAGGATCAAATGTGGCCTGTGACTAGTTTTTATGTGGCCACATTTCAGTTCCTGGATCTGACCCCGTTATTCATTTCTTACTCCCAAGTACTGAAAAATAGGGATGGGCAAACAGAACTGAGTTTGGAAATTTGGTTCAGTTCGGTTCAGTTCAGAAATTCAGTTCAGTTTCGAAGTTCGGTTCGGTCGACCGAACTATTTGAGTTCGGTCTGAACTTCCGAACAAAGTTCGGAAATTCACACCCCATTAAACTAAATGGAATATTATCTTTTAGGGATGGGCAAACAAAGCCGAGTTCGGAAATTCGGTTTGGTTCGGTTCGAAAATAGAGTTCAGTTCAGAAGTTCGGTTTAGAGCTGATGCTTCAGGGGCTTTTACCGTGCCGCAATTCCATTCCAAAAACTCGGCATCCGATGTTGCGCCCTGTGGAATTCCGCTCGGTACCTCCGTGGTTCTGCATTTCCTGCTACATTTGCTGCAGATGCGGCATTTCTGTGCTTTATTGCTTTTCCCGATCATTGCTGTTGTCGCGTACAATCGGCAGCCTTTTTCTGCCTTCCGCCAATTTAATATATGAGAGACAGTCATGAGCATTTATCGCGGTTCCGCGAATGGAGTATGCAGCACTGGTGCGCTGCTGCACATGTGTGTGCTCTGCTGACTGACTGCTAGCGTTGTTGCTGCGTTGTCCCTCTGTGCCACAATCACTGCCCATTCTTCTCAAATACATACATACAAATACAAAGTCTCCGGAGCCAGGGACTTTGGGGGGAATTTTTTTTAAAAAAAATCCAGGCTGGGCAGGGTGGGTGAGGGGTGTCCCCTCTTCCACCCGCGCAGCCTGGACAGAGGAGAAAAAAGTGGTTGGGGTTTTTTTTCTTTTTTTTTACTTTGTGGCCATTCATTTCAATGGCCACAATGTAAAACAATCCAGCACGGGGAACCGGTACCGGTACCCACAATATCCAGATTAATCCGATACTGCTGGTACAGCAAAATACCGGCAGTATCGGATACCAGATAATCTGGACTTCCCACCCCTAGTAGATATATGCATGTATAGCTATGTATATACACAGATATATGTATATATATAAGACACATATATATATTTAGACACACATATATATATGTGTATATGCATACACAAATTTGCATTGTTTGATGTAGATGTATTGTAAAAAGAAAAGTGAAAAGTATTTTTATTCATTCACAAATAAAGTAATAAAAAATTCAGAACCAGGTATAAAATTATACAAAACATATATAATAATACAAAATTGACTGAAAATAAATATTACTATAAAAAGAAATTAGTATTTAGAAAAAGTGTTTATAACTTGTAGCTGAAAATTTGTAGCTGTCATTCAACTTGTTCAAATCCCCACTGTTCTGTGTAATTTTAATTTTTTTTTTACATTAGTGTTATTGTTTGTTAATCATAAAATTATTGCTGTGTTCTGTTGCTCATGGCATACTTTCTATGCCAAAAAAATATGCTTAGTTATTACATTAACCAATAGCCCATAGTCATATATCCATGGACAAAGCACACACCGTCGCTGCTAGCCAACGAGCAACAATGCCAGCCGGGGAGGGAGATTTAAACTGGGCACATAGCACAGCACCGGGACATGTCGTGATGGAGCCAGGCGGGAGGGAGAGGAGAGTGGAGGGCAAACGAGGAATGGAGGAGGAGGATGACGAAACGGCGGCAGGCTCAGCACTGAGAGCACCACTGACAGCCTCGGACCCCTGCCTAGGCAGGGCAGCGTGGATGCGCTTAGCGGTCCCGGTCCCACAGCGTTCACATAGAGCGGCACCAGGTTTGACTCCAGTCTGCGCCCGGGCATGTGAGGGCACTGAAGCAGTTGCATTCCAGCTGTCTGTCTGTCATCACCTCTCCCACCCCTCTGTGTTGGCTGCCGGTTGGGTTGGGTGTACTCCTCGCCTCGCATCCCTGGTCTGTGTGTTGTATGCCCTCTGTCCTGTATGTGTGCTCTGCTCGGTTCCAGCAGCTGCGCTTTCCGCATCCCACGCCTCGCTTGTTCTCATTACAATGTTGCGGCCGCCGGCCGGTGGCCTTATCGCCTGTCCTTGGAGCTCCACCATCCCCTCCCGTCCCTCCAGGGCTTGCGGAGCGGAGCCCCCCTTTCCTTGCAGTTAGTATCAGGCGTGTGCTGCTGCTGGACCATGGATGGATGCTGTTCTTCCCCAGGGCTCGCTGGCATAGCAACCAATAGCTGGAGCTTCCATGAGACAATGACCCTGTATGATCTTTGGCATTCCCCCGCTGTGAAATTGCTCTCCAACTGCCCGGATAGCCACACAGGTGCCTGTGCGAGTCTGAGTTATGGCCCCTGGCCCCTTCTTGGCCCCCTGCCTGTGAGTACCCCTCTGCCTTCCATGCCCTGGGTGTAGTTGGCCCCGCTGTGAGCTCCCACCTCCACCCTGTCGCTGTGGGTCGCTGCCTGCCTCCTCCATGATCTCCACTCCATGGCTTCCTCCAGTACTGTCTGGTCCCTGGGGTTCTGCTGCCCCTGCCTGTGACTGTGTGGGCCTCCAAGGACCCCCCCATCCGCCTCTGCGACTGTTCTTAAACTCCGTGGCTTCCTTTTCCTGTGGCTTTGTGTCATGATCTCTGAGCCGGCACCCAGCGCAGGTGCTGCTGTGCTGAGCGCCTATTACAGCTGTGATTCCTCCTGTGCCCATGCCCCCTCACCAACCACCCATGGGTGACTCTGTGACCATGGGGTAACACATGTAACACTGTGAATGTTAGGGAGAGAGATCAATGTAACACAATGTATGGGAGATTATATTATTATTTTTGTTTTTCATAATGTATGTTGTAACTGTCTGTATCCCAGTTTAACCTCACAGATATAGCTTCTTCTTATCTAAGTCATGCAGTCAGACTGACTCCTCATTCAAGAACCAAGGCATCCAATAAATAATAAATAGTATTCATTATTTTCAGAGTGTTTTCAAACTTGCCATGCTGTCCCAGTGCATTAACTAGGGTTGGGTGAATGTGATGATTTCCCTTGCCCCCACCTGGTTGGGAGGGACTGGGAGGGACTAAGTGGAACACATGGAGTCCCCCGCCCCCACAAAGTTAGAAACTATTATTGACTCTCCGTCCCCTCGCCCCCACCCCAGCCGAGAGAGTGATTTGATTTAGAGCTCTCTAAAGATTTGATTTAGAGCTTTACAAGATTCCTTCTCATGTTGCTCAGCTGTCAACAACAGCAACTTCTGTAACATAGTGGCTTACGTTCCCTGCTTATATTCTGTATTTTTTGTTGTGGCGGTTCTAATCTGCAGTGGCCTATTTTACTTTTATAAATTTTATTTTTATCTTACACACTAAGATAAAATTATCTTACTGCATCCTATTCTCTCTCTGATACAAGTCTAATTGATAGTTTACTTTATCAGACCTCTCTGCAGCAGCTAACTCTCAGCATTATCTAGGTGTGTGCTTACTTTGTCTCCCGCCTCTGTTGGATTGCTAGCAAATGCGCTGGTGGTGGACAGCAACCGACAACAGACAGGGAGAGGGGTGTGTGGTGCCTGCCATCCATGTCTAGATGGCTATCTGCAGTGCCTACGTCTTTGTTATGTTATCAGAACACTAAACTCTGACTCAGCTGAGCTAACTGCATTTAGTGGGTTTGGGAGTGATTGTGATTTGAACGTGAACTAGCCGGCCCCCACCGCAAACTGTTCAGAAAATATAAGTCCCCTCCCCAACAACTCACATTCCCCCCCAGCTGAGAGAGTGATTTGATTTCAAACTTGCGCTACAGTGCAGTAGGTTGGTTGGAAGGGACTGGGAGGGACAGAGTGGAGCACATGAAGTCCCCTGCCCCCACAAAGTTAGAAAGTACAATTGAGTCCCCGCCCCCTCCCCCACCCCAGCCGAGAGAGTGATTTGATTTCAAACTTGCACTCCAGTGCAGTAGGTTGGTTGGGAGGGACTGGGAGGGATGGAGTGGAGCACATGAAGTCCTCCACCCCCACAAAGTTAAAAACTACAATCAACTCCCCATCCCCTCACACCACACCCTCCCGCCCGAGAAAGTGATTTGATTTCAAACTTGCGCTCCAGTGCAATAGGTTGGTGGAACTTTGGCCCCACCTCAAACTTGAACTTGGCCCCCACCTCAAAGAGTTGGGGTCTACTAGGTCCAAGTCCAGCACCTGATCTCCTACGTCCAAGTCCAGCACCTTATACACTACACATTTAGAGCTTTACAAGAATCCTTCTCATGCTGCTCAGCAGTCAGCAACAGCAACTTCTGTAGCATAGTGGTTTACATTCCCCGCTTACATTCTGTATTTTTCGTTCTGGCCGTTCCAATCTGCAGTGGCACGTTTTACTTTTATAAATTTTATTTTTATCTTACACACTAAGATAAAATTATCTCACTGCATCCTATTCTCTCTCTGATACAAGTCTAATTTATAGTTTACTTTATCAGACCTCTCTGCAGCAGCTAACTCTCAGCATTAGCTAGGTGTGTGCTTACTCTGTCTCCCGCCTCTGTTGGATTGCTAGCAAACACACTCCTGTGGGCAACAGACAGGGAGAGGGGTGTGTGGTGCCAAGTTGTTAACTTTAAACAAGAATGATAACTCTTCATCTCTAATGATTGTACTGAGGCGTCCTGTGCCACCTGAAACCCTCCCCTCCCGTGCTCCGCCTTCCACCTTTATAGAAGCTCACTCTAGCTGGACGGACCCTCCCCAACTCGCCTGCACAGGTCATTTAATTAGCAACAGATGCACACCAATAAGAACAGTCCTTCCCTGTGACTGACAGCTGACAGCCACAGCCATTTAACACAGGGGGGTGGACTTTATTTCACGTTGGCCATGTACTGCGTGTTTTCATGTCAAATCTATCTCAATTCAGAACTGTCAAAATGGCTTTGCAGGGGTTTGTTTCACTCCTGGATGGAATTATTAGAATTGGTAATTAATTTTTATTTATTTTTATGGGAACACTCACTCTATTCCATGCTTTACATTAGTAGGGCTACTGTCATTAATAGTGCATTGATATGTTTTATTTTACTATCACATTACAGGGGAAATAGTGGTGGACATAGCTTCAGCTATTTGGGCAACTGTGTGGGACACTGCAGATGCAGTCCACACCATGATCTCCAGAGAGGAGAAAATTGGTAAGTATTTCTCTAAACTCCATTGTTAGTTACTATTACATTGTGATTAGTGTTCCCATAAAAAAAAACTTTGCTGCTGTTCAAGAATGTATACACTAACTGTATTCCATTTTTACAGAACAACAGCTGGATGCCCAGCTAGAATTGATTGCAAAGTTGAGGGATGACAATGAAGCCCTATGCCTTTTCATAGCAGAAGTATTACAAGAGATGTGCATTCAGCATTGACTTTGAGTTACTTCCCCATAGTTTTAAAAACAAATCAAACTTTTAATGTAAATAATGTTAATATTCCTCCAGATGATACTTTTATAAATATGTTTTTAAAAATATTGTTTCTATTAAAGTTTGATTATTACTTATGTTCCTCTTTGCTCATTATTTTGGCACCTGTCCTGTCGCTCACAACACACACCAGTGAAGTAACCAAACACACAAGTGACACAACCAATTAATTGTGTGATTGAACTACCGTTTAAAAAAAAAAAAAGTTAGTGCCCCATGCAAATTAGTTTCATTTGGTGTCCCCTCCCATACATGACATTTACTCTCAAGAGACATTTTTGTGAGAGTGAATAACTGTTCCCTTATTTTTTTGTTTCAACAACACTCATGATTTTATAAACTTCTATCATATCCCCCTCCCCTCTCAGATATGTGCCTCAATCTCTTCTCAAATTTAATTAGTTTCAAATCCCTCCCAGCAACCAGCCAACAGTAAAGATGGGCTACTTTTTTAAGTGAAGAACCAGAAGCTACAGAATACATTGTTATCACAGTTGCATTATGATTGTATTACCTTTGCCATAGGCCTTTGCCAGTCCATCCCACCCACCACTAGCACCCACCACCAGCACCCACCCACCACCCACATCTCTGTTCAGATTTATCTTATTAATATATACCATGTGTCCAGTGTATGTTCAGTGATTGAAAGATGATAAAGCACATATAGGAATGAAGACCAAATTATTTTTATTCAATGTAGGAATTAATGTATTACAGGTTGGTAGCTGTGGCAATCAATTTTGTTGGAAATCCAATTTTTTTAATTCTCCAGATGAAGGTGAAACCAACGATGCACATCTTATAAAAAAAACTACGACTGGTTTGTGGGTAAAAATTGATTGTGCTTGGAAAATTCCTTCATGACTCCATATGAAAATGGCAATCAGATCAGTACTCGATGTCTGAAGAATACTGGCAGTGGCTACAAATCTTCCATTGTAGTGTCATTCCCTCCATTACTTCACAGAATCCCTCATTCTCAACAAATGAGAAGGGAAGCATGTCAACTGCAAGCATCTTTGACACCAGTGCGAGGTAGTCCTGTGTGGTAGGGTGAGATGCTGGCCATTTCATTTGATTTTGCACAGATTCTGGCAACGTTGTCTGCACAATCGTAGCACTAGCAGTGCTTCTAGATGGATCGGTGCTTGTCATTCTGCTGCAGTGTTTTACACTAGAGGCATTGATAACAGGCTTGTGATGGTACTTCATGTGGCTATGCATGCCACTAGAACTGGGGCAGCTCTTACCACCTTCTTTCACTCATGTTATTTTCCTACAGCAGTATTTGGACTGGACTACAAGTTTATTTTCATCACAGGCAGTGAAATGTTTTGAGACGTCTGACCTTTGCACTTTTCTTGCATCTGAATGGCTGTCGGTGGTTGGGGTGATTGTTCCTTGCTGTGACAACAATCAAACACTGTCATCATTTGTGGATGTTGAGGGAGTTGGCGAACATGCAGGTGTAGAATTTCGATTAATGGTTGTTCTGCATCTGCATGGCTGTCGGTGGTTGGGGTGATTGTTCCTTGCTGTGACAACAATCAAACACTGTCATCATTTTTGGATGTTGAGGGAGTCGGTGAACACGCAGGTGTAGAATTTCAATTAATGGTTGTTCGATTAATGGGAGCCACCGGTGATGGACTGCTGGTGTTGGTTGCTGTTGCCGTGGTGGTGCGCTTGGAGTTGGTTGATTGACTTTTAGACAAACATCTGTTGAACATCGGAGCTATATTTTTTCTTATTGTAGAGTGCTGCAAGGTCAAATCATTTCCTTTGCCTCGCTGTTCCACATTTCTTGGGTTGCCATCAATCCTGGCTCTTTTGCATGGTTGACTTGACAATTTCAATGCTGCGTAACTCAGGATGTATGTTGGATCGTCATACTCACAGCCATTGGCATCATCGATGATGTCAACATCATCTGCGGTGACATCACTGTCTGAGTCGGCATCAAGATGCGCAGCACTCACAGTGGCGTTGTCAGGCACACCCAGTAGTACCACCTCACTTTCCTGAGTGTTTTCTTTGTCTTCCGCATCTCTCGATGAAGTAGACAATAAACACTGGGTGTTGTTGCGTCGGTGCATTACTGCCTCCTGCATGCTTTTTTGAGATTTGTTGGGTGTGCATTCGATTTCAAGCTGAAGCATTTTATCATCTTGCTGTGACAACAATTGGCTTTCTATAGCGTTGTCTGATTCTAATGATGATTGTTCTACATCGAACGGTGTGTATTTCGCAAGGTATTCCAGCAGTGCATCCTGAGAAGAAGGAAAGTAACGGCGTTTAGAACTGCCAGGCTACGGCAATGATATTTTTGCTGGTGAAATATGCATTGAAAGCAGCGGCTGAGACAATTTCACAACATAAGACTGCTTAGGGGATGCTGGTTGACACAAGAGGAGGCTGTGAGTGTGCAGCGCATGAAGCAACAGCTAGAGCATCCAGAAAAGATTGTGGTAATTCTGGTGGACGAGACTCTGAGTGCTGCTTCTTCTGATGGTTCTCTGGCTCCTGTACCCTTTTTTTCCAATTCCAAAGTGACAATCTAGGGCTCGGACAGTGACGTCTGTTGTGCAGCTTAGCAGAGGAATCATCACGTTTCTGCTTTGCAGAATCGTGTGCCATTTCTTCTTTTCTTTTGATAGTCTACAGAAAGAAATTGAGAAAAAATGAGTGTATTTTAAAAAGTTTCCTGGGCTTTTAAATGTACATTTATTTCTCGATATTTTGTAAGTTAAAACATGGTCTTACATCAATCTGCATTCCAAAAAACACACATCACAATACATTTTGAAATATCACAGACCTAATGTTACTATAGACCATAGACATGCCAGATTGTAAAAGATGTACACCATCATTCAAAAACATATTGCTATCAGCGGTTACAATGTTCCTATGCCAGACCGAAACCATATCAATATCTTTAATGAAAGCACCGACAGACTTGTTAAAATTTCTAACACATTTATTAATGGCCTTCATGTTTGTGCTATATCTGTTGCACTGGTGAATAATGAGATCAAAGAAAACGATCTTGCAACCAGGAAAAAGCCGACAGATTGCCATTACATCGTTTTTCATGTACTCTATTAGCTCAACGCTTTTGAGCATTCCAATATCATTACCACCAGAGTGAATTACAATGCATGAAGGAAGGGAAGAAATGGAGGCAATGAATTGCCTTTTGTTCTTTAAAGCAGGCAATACATTAGACTATCGCATCCCCCCCCCTTCTGATCCAGTGCACTCTAACATTTTCTGAATTCAAATCGACCTTGGTGTGTTCTGTGCAGAAGACTTGATCTAGTCTGGTGATGTAGGAATCACCAATGAACCAAATATTTTTCATCATTACCTAATGGAATAAGGCAAGCAAATTAGTAGGCTGTTTTGTAAAAAATATATTAAATAAAGGTCCTTATTACACTTACTTAAATTCTGTAACAGAGAGAACCCTGTTGAAGTGATTGTCTGCCAAATGTATCAGGGAGAGAGTTGATCTGAAGAGAGTGGATGAGAATTTAGGTTAGCAGCAAGCATAATGTTTGATGAAGAATGTTGATTTCATCTTTAATATCACAAACTAATTAAGTAAATAAGCAACACACAAAGCACAAAGCACATGCACACATCTCACACATCAACAGAATACCCCACGTGGGACTCTGAATGGGGATGCATGCCCGAGGGAGCCACTCACTAAAGAGAGGCCTGAGTGGGTATACTCCTATTTGTCAAATGATAGTCTCAGAATCACATGAAAAATGATTGTAACTAGGGTTTTGTGTGATCTATGCAAATATGTAAGGTATGCTAAGGAAAACTACATGCAGTGCCTGCATTGACTAATCTGCCAAAACAACTTCACACACAAATCATGACTCATGAGCTGGGAGCCAAAATCATGAAACTGAAATAAAAATAACCAAAGTGTTTCCAAGGACTCTCACGCTTGTGGAAATGGGGAGAGTGGCAGTTGCAGAACAATATAAGGTTGCTGCCTTGTAAACAATGTTCTGCAGGATGGCTCTGAAAGTTGTCACAAATGCCAACCCTTTGGCAAGTACTGTTTGGAATGAGCGGGGAGGTGCATTGTTTACTGCGTGTGGCCTCAAGACTATCATCGTTCATGTGATTGTTCAAACTAGTAAGCTGTGCTTGATATGACTGTGTATATAACGGCTCCCGAGTGCGTCCCATTTGTGAGAATGTTCAGAGCCAGCTCACTGAATCATTATTTACAAGGCAGCGACCTCAAGCCACACCTCTCTGGTGGGGATTTTTTTCTTTTTTAAAAAAACACTGCCTGCCTGATTTGATGTTTCCATACACTGCAGTGGGTTGCAGGATGCACCAGGGAAGCCACCGGGCCCCCTGCCCCCACCGCATAACCAAGGGAAGCTTGCCCAGAGAGTCATTCCATAGAGAGCCAGGAGGTGGGGGAGCATAGCCGGTAGCCACAGAAGCCGCGGAAGCTGCCAGCGAGCCTGGAGCAGGGATTCGGGTCAGGACTCGGGTCGGGGGAGCACATGGGGAAGAGTCACCCCCATAGAGAGCCAGGAGGAGGGGGGCGTAGCTGGTAGCCGCAGAAGCTGCTGGCAAGCCTGGAGCCGGACTTGGGTTGGGGGAGCACATGGGGAAGAGTCACCCCATAGAGAGCCAGGAGGAGGGGGGGCTGTAGCCGGTAGCTGCGGAAGCCGATGGCAAGCCTGGAGCAGGGACTCGGGGAAGCACATGGGGAAATAGGCATGGCTGGGGGGGCTTCTGGGAGAGTCTCTCCATAGAGAGCCAGGGAGGGGGGCATAGCTAGTAGCCGTGGAAGCAGCCGGTGAGCTTGGAGCAGGGACTCGGGTCAGGACTCGGATCAGGGGAGCACATGGGGAAGAGTCACCCCATAGAGAGTCAGGAGGAGGGGCAGCATAGCTGGTAGCCACGGAAGCCACGGAAGCCGCCATCGAGCCTGGAGCAGGGACTCAGGTCGCGGGAGCACATGGGGAAGAGTCACCCCATAGAGAGCCAGGAGGAAAGGAGGCCATAGCCGGTAGTCGCAGAAGCCACGGAAACTGGCTGCGAGCGTGAAGCAGGGCCAGGAACTGGGAAGCACATGCGGGAATAAACGGGGGTGGGGCTGCTAGCAGGGTCAGTCAGTCATGGAGGGGGAGACAATAGCTGCGGTCTCCGTTTGCCCACCGTTCACATCAAAAGAATCGGGACAGCCACAGTTATCAACCCTACAGCACAGTTTTCACAAATAAACCGATGATCCCACCATCCATCCAACCAACAGCCATTATCATGAACCAAATGAACTATAAAACAATATTAAACACAATATCAAGCACAAACAATATCAAGCACAAACTTAGCAATAAATATAAAAGGCTAGCAGCAAACAACATATGTGTACATTTATTTAAAAAAGGATAATGGAAAATGTAAAGTGTAGCTGTAGCAGAATTACTTTAGCTGCTTTAGCACTAAATTAGCAGTTAAATAAAGCACAGTTTAGAAGAATTAGCAGAAAAGTTCAAGCACTTACACAAAACCTTCTTTATGTTATCCAAAATCGATGGTATTCTATGAATTAGGAAGGGATAGGATTCTCCTCGATTCACGATGCGGTGCTTTGTCACGGAGCACGGAAAATCAGTGTGTGTGTTAACAAGCACAGACACTGGTGGCACGGCTCCAACAGTCACTCACTCTCACTGCGATTGGGGATCAAGAGGGAGAAAAAAGCTACAAACACACCTATTTATACTTAATGGTGAAGGCGGGACATGTCTCTCTGGGAAAGCCCTAGCCAATTAAATTGGGCATGCGGGTGTCATCAACAGGGTTCGAGGGTTGATCATGCCGCCGGGTCTCGCAATACCTTGTATTCTGCATGGCAGAAACATGATACAATGACCAGATAACCACAAAGATTCCACGATCGACGGAACCAATTAATGTGGTGAAAACCTGATATGTCTCCATATTTCAGGGGAAGGTGGCAAATTGGCTGGTTTTGACAAATATAGTATAATATGCCTGAATCATCGTTTTCACTCTAGTCACCTGGGTCTGTTGCTTGTAGTCAGCCCTTTCTGCATTGACAATATTCATTGGACAATATCTGTTTACACAAAGTCCTTTCGGCGCTGTCAGAGTGGAGTAATCAGGTAATACTGAAACACCAAAAGAAAATACCAAACTGCCCTATACTTCTAGTGAATTCTACAGCTGAGGCATGTGTTAAAAATTCATGCTAAGGTAGTAGGATCCCTTTATATTACACTTCAAGAATGGGAGTAAGGACTGAAGCCTAAGCACTTAGGCTAAATGCTTAGTCTTGAGAATTCTGTTTCTAATAATGTACTTTCAGGTCATTTTCTCAGCACGGAGAAGGAGTCATTGCATATGTTCTACATGTACATGATGACCATATGAAATGATTTTTAAATTCACCAGGTTTTCATTCAAATTGAGATTATATTATTGGCTGTTCGATTACTAAATCAGACAAACTGTTATACACACAGTTGTTTCCTGAAACTAAATTTTCACATGACTGCAAAGAATGGAATCTTTCTAAAGATTCCATTAGAAAGGTGATAATGACACAACCCAGTTTTAAAAATAAACCTCCCCTCTTTTCATAGACAATGTAAGACCTGGCTGTTCCGCCTGGCCTTTGAGGAGGGGAAGGGGAGGGTGGGGGTGGCGGGTTGTTAGATGGGGTATTATTGCTACTTTTATGTATTACAGTTTTAAATTGTTTTTGAGATGTTTTATGTGGTTTATTGTTGTATGCCGCCCTGAGCTGCCTGTGGCAGGAGGGGGCGGCATAAAAACTGAATAAAATAAATTAATAAATAAATAATGAATAAATATTTTATTCTTCCCAATTTTCTTACATTTAACAATGTTTGTTAAGTCATTTCAATTTTTCATCTGTCTTTGTCTTCATACCACTTACTAGTCTGCCTATCTCCACTATGTCCCCTCTCAAAATATACTGGATAACATCCTAAACCAATGAATTCCTGCCTAGACTCCTGGAACACATCAATCAGGAAGGGACATGTTGTGCAAGCTAGAGTCGGGGTTGGAGCAGGAAACAGGACGTTAGAGCGTATGCAAGCCCACTCAGTTTCCTGTTGCTAGGCAGGTTTTTTTCTGATCAGCAACTAATTGGGAAGAAGATGGGATGTGTCCAGGAACAGCAAACCAGGCTGATCCACACAGGGGCATAGCTAGGTTTGAATGGACCCTGTTGTAAAAGATGAAATGCCACCTCCATCCCCACTCCACCCCCTGCTCCTGCGCAGAAGTCAGAGATGCCACTGTACCAGGGAATATGCCCCCACCCCATAGTCATGGGTCCCAGTTCAACTGCACTGCCTGTCCCTGTTAGAGCTATTCCCTTGGCTCCACATCCCATGCAAAGGAATGTTGCTGTTGCTGCTAAATTAGACACCTCCCAGGGGAACCCTAGGGACACCAGTTTGAGGCCCTGGTCCTAACTGTTTTTCTTGGTATTCAGATCCTCCCTCAATATTTTCCTAAACTCTCTGGAGTTTTGTTTTGAACCTACCAACAGACCTGTCTCAAACATAACATGCAAGTCTCCAGCCACTAATGACCAAATTAAAATATTTGTCTTAAAATAAGGAGAGGAATGTAATGAAATATTTTAAAATATTTTCTTTTAAAAAAACATAATTTGTACATAACTTTTCCATTTGGCATATAGAGCCCCTAGTCTCCTTACCTAGGAAGTTATCTGGAGCTGTCAGTACAAACCTTTAAATGCAAACTGACCAAATACATGTGATCTGATCTCAGATGTATTAGTAGCATTAAGTTTCATGGGGATAAGTTCACTTTTAAATGGGAGCTGTCTTTATCTTTTAAGTCAATAAACTCCCTCTGGCTAACATTGCCTCTGCTATTCAACCTTCAATCTTCACTTGAACTTCAGAGACAAGGGATGTGAATTATTGCACAGATGAACAATGATTATTCACCACGACTATCTTCCCTAAAAAACAAGCTGTCTCGCTGGACAAGCCATAAATATTAATAAAAGCCTTTGTTGAGGGAATCAGTTGCAAGATCAGAGACGGGAGAAGTACCCAGAACCTATGTAGTAGAGCTTGCCTAAGGGGAAACGATACTACCAAGGCCACGATGGATCAGTATAATAGTGATGGAGGTGGAACGGAAATCTCTTGAATCCAAAAAAGGAGCCATTTCCCAAGAAAAGTGAGAATGTCAGACATAGTGGAAAGGCATTTTTATTTACTTATAGTCTACAATAAAACTGAAATAGGGGTTTAAAGGACTAGGAAAAGAAATAACCCCTTCACTAACCTAATTTTGAAAAGAGCAGATTTTCAGATGAAGAGATGTGGTGCATTAATATAATAGGCATAATTATGTATATTATTATATTATTTTAATACAGCAAGGTCAGCTCACAATGATGTTACACCAAAAGAATATATCTATATACATGATTAGGAAAATATTCTGTTTGACTGAATTGCTAACTCAAGACAGCATGGTGTTTTAAAACTCAGGTCTTGGAAAATTAGAACAAGCTCTGCAGGCTGGTAAATAGGAACGTGACTACTGTGATGCTGAAGTGGTGTTCTCAGAATGGAGAAAGGAATGGAAGGGTTCCGATCATGGATCCAAGCTATGGATTCATCTCTTATTCTTGAATGCATGCCCTCATCCCTGCTCCCTTCTGATGAGCTCACTTTTTCAGTACTTGAAGGAAAGGACCGATTCTACGACCTGATTTGGGAACTGGAAGAGGACCAAATAAAAATGAAGGCCATATTTTGCCAATTGGTTGTTTCAGGTTCCCTATTTCATTTATGTGTTTGGCATGGTCAAATATTTCATGAGTGAAAGAACCATGAGTGAGTTATGCTCATCCCAAATAAATGCTAATACCACCTTTTTGCTACACCATGCCACACAATCATACATTTCTACCTATTACATAGTTTATACTGCATTGTTGAGAGAAAATTAACTTTAGATAGGCTTACTAGGTTTTGAAATATCACTGGTTTTCTTCTTACTTCAACTCAAAAACTAGGTTTTTTAGACAGTGGGCCAAATCCCAGGATGTGCCTTTGCTTAGAGTACTGAGGGGACGGGACTAGAAATGATTGTATGCCACACTGGGTGTTTTCAGATGAGATGCTACCCTGCATGGCCGCCCAGGAGCCATGGATCCGGCTCCCCGTCTGAAGGTGGAACAGCTGGATGCATGCTTCTGCGAACCATTGAGCACCCACTCTCAGCCATTCATGGAGCAATGCTGAGAAATCCGGATTGCACCGCGTGGGGTCAGTCAAATGTGTGGCAGCTGCCTCCATGGCTGTGGTAGCCACACTAGAAGCGTGCCATCTGATTCACTCCCCACACAGTCCACAGGTGTAGGTGCTCTGTGGCAGAGCCCCACGGTGGACACGGATTCCCCTCCCTATCGGCTTGCTCATCTGAAAACGCTCGTTTACTACTATCACTATCCTCTACCATTGATCCTATGGACAGCTAGGGATGGGTTCAGCCAATGGTAAAAAAAAGAAGCAGCCTCTTGGATGGTTTAACTTCAACTGGTTTTGAGCCCAAGTATCTTCTGGAAGTGGTGTAAGACTTTTCTGTTTGGAAAGGCATTTGACAGGCAGGGATAGGGGACATGGGGGTTGATGGTTGGGTTTGGGGTAGAAGTGTGAGGGGAGGTTGGATGTGGGTAATGGCATGGGGAAGTGCTATTGGGGGAGATTTGTGGGGGGGTTGTTTGTATTTTAATGTTTTTATCTTTTATATGTTTTTATATATGATATTTCTATTTTATTTTGTAAGCCACCCTGAGCCTTTTTGAGGAAAGGGTAAGATAAAAATTCAAATAAATAATTAAACCAGCTGCCATGCAGTTAAATGACAGATCACAGTGTATATTTCATCCTCATCTTCTGCTACCATCAGAATTCCATCTATGGAACAAGGGCTGGTTTTAGGATATGGCACACTGGACAATTGTATCAAACCTTGCACTGCGAGGCCTTGAATGGGAATCTCGCATTGGTGGGGCTAGCAACATAGGGTCCTCGCTACTGCAGCCAAGACACAGGACTGTTGCTCCCACTTTCACCAAGATCCATGACTGCTGGCATTGTTGAAGTCCACCAACACTGTTATTGACAGTGGGTGCCACCACTGATAAAAAGCAGTAGCAGACCTGGCAGTTTCAACAGGGTAGTGGTGGCTCCCAGCAACTGTATCAGCAGCGGATCCCAGCAGCAGCAATGCTGGCCTGAGACTCTGAAATTCTAAGACTGGTTCTGAATGGATGCCAGGAATTGGCAACTTAGGGTGTTTTCAGACATTATGAGATCACAGGGTATTTTCAGACGTTACGAGATCACAGTGAACCACGGTGAATACCCACCTGTGGTCACTGTGACTTGCATGTCTGTTTGGCGGCCGCCAGATGTTCGCCATGCTCAATCCCCACATGGGTTCAGTTTCAACCATGCTTCCCGGGCTAGCCGCACCAATTCCCCGGGAAGCGTGGTGAAAGTGATCCCCGGAGGGGATCAAAGAAAAGTAACGTCTGGTCGGTCACCACAGCCCGGAAGCACTGGCGGGATTCCGGGCCATGGCGGATTCGGCCAGACGCTGTGGTGGCCTTGGCCCCGCCACCCACCCATCTCCCCAGAGGGTGGGCGGCGGGGAGCATGGAGGGGGAGGGACCGTGCGGCCACACATTGCACTGCGCAGCCCTGCTCCCTCCCCAATTCCCCGCCGGGATCCCCCGGCACATCTGTTACGGCGTGACGGGGTCGTCCCAGTGGGGGATGACTTTATTGTTTTCGTGACGGGGCCAAATGGCCCTGTCGCGTCTGAAAACATCCACAGTCAACCACAGTGAACCACAGTCAACCCCGCAGTGGGGCCAAAGGGCCCTGAACGTCTGTTCGGTGGGCACCAGATGTTCACTACAGACAATCCCCAGCAGGGGACAATATTAACCACCCTTCCAGAGCTCCAGTCAGGAACATCTCCGAAAGCGTGGTCAAAGCAATTCCCACCAGGAAACAACAAAACGTAATGTCTGAATGGCAACCACGGCCAGAATCAAGCAAAATGATGCCCAGCTGGGGACAAAGCATGCAGCATCGCTGCCAGGCACTGAGCAGCAACACAGGTTGGGGAGGGAGATTTAAAGGGCACACAGCAGCAGGGGGACATGGCGGGATAGAATGAGGTGGAAGGGAGAGGAGAATGGAGGGCAAGAGTGCAAGGGAGGAGGTGGAGGTGCAGGCGGAGGAGGTGGTCATGCTGCAAATGGAGGTGGTGGAGGGAGATCAGCAGCAGCAGCAGCAGCAGCCAGGACAGGCTGACACAGTGCTGGCAACTAGGGCTGTAGTGGAAAGTCACAGTGGTAGCTATTTCCACTGGAAACAGCGTTTCCGCAATTAGTGGTACGGCGTGGCAGAGGCTTTCATTCCACTAGTTTCATTCTGCTACTTCCACAGTTCTGCTAATTTCATTCCACTACTTCCACAGGCTTCACAAATAGTGGAAATATGCCATTTTCACTACTTCTACCATTCCGCCAGCACCAAAAAATAGCGGAACAGCAGTTTACTAACAGTTTCCAACAATTCTGCAATTTTTCCAATAGTTTCTGAATTTGCAGAATGTCAGTGGAATTAGCGGAATGTCGGCAGAAAAGCAGCGGTGTGGTGTGGGCAATTCCAAAATGGTGGAATGGAATTGCTGCATGGTAAAAGCTGCTGCCACTTCAGTCCTACCGACAACCAGCCTGGGGGAAGAGGCACCCTGGAAACAGGTAAGGGGACCACTGGGGGGAGACACAGGTGCACCATGGGGGGGAGGGCCGGCAGGCAGGGGAAAGGGGTAAGGGCCGCAGGACAGATGCAACCCGGCTACCAACCGCCCACCCCCTTACGACCCACAGACATGGAAACAGGCCTGGGAGTCTGAGCCCCGGAGGAGACAGGCGGTGGCCAGGTGGAGGAGGAGGAGGGCCCACACAGGAGAAGACCATACCACCGAGGGGGGAAATGGGGGCAAAGGGAAACCCAGGAATTCATCAGGATCTGGGGGACCCTGGAGCACCAACTGGAGCTTGCGGTCAACCAGAGGACCGAACATGTCTACCTGGTGATCATGCGGGACATGGAGGCGGTGGAGCACCACAGGACTGTGGCCCAGTGGTGCTCCAAGGTGAAGGAGCTCAAGAGGGGGTACAAGGTCATTAAAGACAACAACCGGCGGACTGTGCATGGAGCCTGGACTGCCCTCTACTATGACGTCCTGGACCACATCCTGCACATGAAGTGATCCATCATCACCTTGCACCTTGTGGGGAGCACTGTGGTCCAGGGCAGGGAATGGGCCGAGGTACCCCCTCCCCTCACTGCCCTGCAAGAAGGCTCCGGCTACAGGGTCCCCGTCCCACAAGAGGACCTCCCCGGGGATCTCAGGGATCAGCAGGCTCCCCACACGCACTAGCCCGGGGAGTCCCCAGCCGATGTCCAGACCGGGAGACTCCGAGGCTGCCACATTGGTTACCCGCAGCCAGTGGACGCAGGGGGACGCCTGCAACACAGAAGGACTGGTCTCAGAGGGCTACGAGATTGACATCGAGGGTAATCAAGTGGGTGGGAGGGGACATGGACCAGAGGGGATGGAACAAGGAAGGGGAGGGGGGCACACCAGGCATGGGGCCACCCCCAGCAACCCCGGACATCCCAGACCATGTGAAGGGGGCCCAGGGGGCCTCCAGTGGACATGTGAAGCCCACCCCCCTCCCACATCCCCACAGGGCATGGAACACCCCGGCACCAGTGACAGGAGGCTGAGGAGGAGGGTGGCGAGCAGGCGCGTGAGCATCCAGAGGTCCCAGGTGAGGCACACCAGCTAGTGGGGGGGAAGACGCACTGGGGGAGACTGGGAAGGGGACCCAGGGCACACGGTGGGGGGGGGGCAGGCACAGGGGAACACCGGGAGAGGGCACAGATGCCACCCTGAGGGGGGCCACGACCCCCAGCCATGCCATGGGATAGGGGGCGAGCATCTGGGGCACCTAAACAACCCCTGTTGTGAAGCCCAACAGGGTGACCTGACAGGTCTCAGAAAGCTGGCCCCATGCCCCTGGCACAACGAATGAAGGAGCACCAGGCATGTGTATAATGCCAGAGGGAGGAGCAGGCAGAGGACATAGTCCACTCCACCACCAAACAGGACGTGCAGATAATCGTGGTCATTGATCAGATGGAGGCAGCCACCGAAAGGGCCATGCAACAATTGGAGGCTAGGGACCAGAGGCTACAGGCGGAGGTGCGACTGGAACGGAGGTGGAAGCCCCAGGAGCACAGCAGGCAGGTGGAGGCATTCGGGCGGCTGGAACAGGTCATTGACTGCATGGTGAGGGAGCATTCGGCCAATATGGACCGGTCCCATGACATCAGCACCTTGCTGCTGTTACACGCAGGGACCATGAACGCCTACGTAATGTCAGCCACACTGGCAGGTAACTTGCCTGCCCCGGCCCCGATGCCAGACCCTTTGGCACCCCCACTGCCTCTGCCACTGCCCCAGATGCCAGCATGCCCGCTGGGCCCACGCATCCGCCTTCTGGTCCCTGTAGGCCTCCAGAGGGAGAAGCCACCCAGGGCGGCCCCTCCAGCCCCGGGTCTGCCCGCCCTCCCAACACCGCCTGCCCCTCTGGACACCGAGGCCTCCCAGGACACTGTTGGGGACACGGACACAGGGGGGGGAGGGAAGTTTCCAGAGCTCCATGGTGCCCACAGTGTGGCCACAAGGGAGGCCTCGAAGACATGCACGTCATGGGGGACGGGGAGGAAGGGGGCAAGTGGCCTGAGGGGGGCTACATGGCACTGGGATGAGATTGGTGGTGGGGGTTGGGGTGGGGGCACCTGTAGGTGGAGGTCACAATAAATGTATTGACACCACAGTTGCTTCCGTGGTTCTGTTCATGGACCTGGGGCTGGGGGTGCGTAGGCTTTGAGGGGCGTGGCCTGGGTGCTGCTGGGGCCCCCGGGGCATTGGAGACAGGGGTGCGTGACCTCATGCCTTGGTCTCCAGGCTGATCCGCATAGCCAGGGCAGCACGGTTGCACTTTGAGTACCAGTACTTCCGTGGGTTCTCAGCATTCACATAGAGAGGCACGGGGCCGGGAGGGCACTGGGGCACGGGGTAGTCGAGGTCAGCCTCATCAATCTCGCACACATTGTGGAGAACACAGAAGGCTCCAATTACCAGGGCCGAGGTATCCACCATGTAGTCCAGCCGGCCCGCGAGGCTCCTCCAGCACTGCTTGAGGGCCCCAAAGGCCCTCTCGACCACGGTTCTGCTTGCACACAGGCGGGTATTGTACCATGCCTCCACATGGTTCCTGGTGACCAGGTTCGCCTTCATTAGCCACCGGCTGAGTGGATAGGCCAGGTTCCCCAGAATGCAGGGGGCATCAGTACCCCCTTGATCCGGGTCATCCCCATATCAGTGAAATCATCGCGGTACATCCGGGCATAGAAGGGGGATATGGTCATGATTCAGGCATCGTGGCTGTACCCAGAGTGGCCATGTAAATGTTTATGAACCGTCCCTGGTGGTCCATGAGCGCCTGCAGCTGTAGGGAGTGGTACCCATGTCGGTTAACATATTCCACAGTTGACATATTCTCAATGTGGGTGCCGTCCATGGCGCCCATGCAGTTGGGGAATCCTCCAGCCGTGAAGCCAGTCATCACGGCCTCCTGGTCCACCAACTGGATCGCTCGGTCAAGGAACACACTCTCCACTGCTTTGCAGATGTCTCGCAACATTCCGGTGACAGTGCTCACCCTGATGCCGAAATGCTGCGTGATGGACTGGCAGGAGTTGGGCATTTCTAGAGCCCAGACCCCGGTGACCACCCACTGGACCATGGGAATCGGGGTCTGCATGGGGGGGGTGTTGCCGCTCCAGCCAGGGCGTTAACAGCTAATGAGTTGCAGGAGGGTGCTCCTGTCCATCCGAAAGTGTGCTCTCCAGGCAGCCTCATCCCACTGAGCCAGCACCCTGGCCCACCACCCCTGGGCCCACTCCGTGACCCATAGTCCCCGGGCAATGGGTATAGCGAGCTGGGCAGCATGGCCCATGGTATACCTTCACCACTGGAGCCAGCCAGCTGCCTCGCGGAGTGCTGCAGCCCACTCCTGGGCACGGAGGAGGGCCTGTCAGGTGTTTCCGGACACCCTCTGGGCCCTGAGCCCGGCCAGGGAGTGCCTGCACCCGTTGTGGGCTCTCCGGACTCTAGCAGTGCTTCTGGCCATGCACACTCACAGCCAGATGCTCAGGTGCACCTCTGCGATCTGGATGCACATGAGGTCAGTGTGTGAACGGTATCACTCCACGCAGACTGCTAGGTGCATCCCACAGGCACCCAACTGCCCTAGCTCCATGGTGAACGGTGCCCCTGGTGGGTTGGAGCTGCACCCGTTATAGGCTGGTGCCTGTGGCACCCCACCCCCTGTTTGCAACATCCCCACTGGCTGGGGGACCCAACAACAGCTCTGCTCCCCCCCCAGCCAGCTGGGGTGGCTCCTGCAGGGCGACGGGTGGGGCGGCAGTGGGCGACCCCCTGCACACACCTGTGGTCCCTGCACGGGGCCTGGTGCCTGGTCCAGCTGGCACCCGGGCGCGCGCAGATAGCAGCTGCATTCCTGCTGTCATTACCTCCCACCCCTTCATGTTTTGGCTGCTTGTTGGCCTCACCGCTCTGGTCTTTTGTAGGATGTCCTGTATGTGTGTGCTCGGTTCCAGCAGCTGGGCTTGGGTCTGTATCCCACGCCTCGCTCATTAGCCAGGTAATGTTGTGGCCTGTAGCCTTATCGCTTGGCCTTGGAGCTCCCTTACCTCCCCCCCCCACATCCCTCCAGCGATTATGGGGCCCCTCTTTCCTTATTGTTAGTATCATGCACATGCTGGACCATGGCTGGCAGGGCTTCCTCGGGGCTCGTGGGCCCCAGAGCCCCTGGGGCCCCCCATAGCTGTACATTCCATGAGACCATGGCCCTGTGTGACCTGTGGCTTTCCCTGGCTGTGCAATTGCTCCTGAGCTGCCCGGACAGCGTGACAGGTGCCTATGCGAGTCTGAGCTCTGACCTGTGCTACTTCGGCTTTGAGGCGAGCACCTGCAATTGCCGGCTGCATGCGGAGACACTGGGCCTTCATCCCTTTCCCAATGGATGCATCCCAGAGATGAGGTGCACGCATGTGGGGTGGTCGGCTGCGGAGACCGTGTCTGGTCTCTCTGTGTGTAGCCTGGCTGTCTACCTGGTCTGGCTGGAGGAGGGGGGCCCTTCCCTGGCCATGCCCTTCTTTGGCTGTGTTCATGGGGCCCGTGGGTACTAGCGGTCACGTGGGGTGGTCTATCACTGCCTGTAGGAGCTGAGTCACCTTCCATGGCCCCCAGCTGATGACTATGGCTTGTCAGAGCCCACCAGAGCAGAGCTAATGGCGCTGGTTGATGTGTGGTCCCAATCCGATGTCCAGGTGGGGCTCGCTGTGCAGGATCCCTTCGAGGCATACTACCTTGTCGTCCACAACATGGCAGTGCTGCGCTACCATTGGGGCATGCTCCAGTGGCCCCACTTCATTCACCTGGCAGACCACCCGGTCCAAGGCCCCTTTGTGGCCCCCTGAAGCTGGCTGTGAGGCCCCCTGTGCCTTCCGAGCCCTGGTTTCTGGCCCCGCTGTGAGCTCCTGTCTCTGCCCTGATGCCGTGGGTTGCTACCCGCTCCCTCCATGATGTCCAGGCCTTGCTGCTGTGCTGCCTGCCTCCTGGGGTTCTGCTGCCCCTGCCTGGGGCTCCGAGTCCCTTCCACGGGCCTCCACAGTCCACCTCTGCCTTTGCAGCGCTCATCCCCCCCAGGTGAGCAGGGCTCCACCCCCAGAAGCCCCCAGCAGCCTTTGCAGCGCGCATCCCCCCCTGGTGAGCAGGGCTCCACCCCACAGCCACAAGCCAAAGGTGCAAGCCCGCCCCCAGAAGCCCCCAGCAGCCTTTGCAGCGCGCATCCCCCCCTGGTGAGCAGGGCTCCACCCCAC
>QEPC01000529.1:6228278-6271314 GCA_003113815.1 Sphenodon punctatus | reverse complement strand
TACACTGCTGGCGCTATATAAATGTTTGTTAATAATAATAATAATAATAATAAGTTTCTTTTGAATGTTTGCTCTTGGTTTCAGAATGTTCTTGTTGTTGTTGTTTAAATAGTTTTAATAAAAGTTGTATTTCTTGTTATAAGCTTTATTTGAGCTGTCCAATCTTTTATCCTTATGTGCTGAAGTTCTGGCTGGCAGGTGGCAGAATCTCATACAGCTTGTCAATCCCTACCAGCAGAACCTGCCACCCAATGTAGCATAGTTATTAACCCAAAGATGTGCTGTGCCAGCAGCAGGGTCTCAACTTGCAGACAGCCCCCCAGGAGGTGCAGGACTTCTGTTTGTGTGGGTGGGTGTGACAGAGAGAAAGAGAGACAGGCTCCTTGGCAGTGGGCAGCAGGCGGCGGGAGCTGGTGGTCAGAGGGACTTTTATTTCCAGCAGCTTCAGCAGGCATCCATGGGTGGGTGCAGAGGAGTAATCTTTTGGGGGGGTGTCAGGCTGGCGTGCAGGCACGGGGCTTCTGGATGCAGTGGAATGGAATGCAGCCCCCAGTGGCTGGAATGATGGTCCCAGAATCTAGTTGATGGTTCCTGGGACGGGCGGGCATGAATGATTCAAGGATAGTGGAATGACAACCTAAACCGTATCAGGCACACTTCATTCAGTCATGTGATAGTTGGTAGCAGTAGCTACAGGAATGCACACAGGCAGACAGGGAGGCACATATAATATGTTGCATTATATTCCATCTCATTATGGTAGGTTTGCTCCGTGGTGGATGTGGGTAATGGGCATTGGGCACATGAGCACAGATGGGAGTTCTTCCTGGTTCTGCCAGGTGGCATCCAGGGTAACTGGATACACCTACCTCTCCCCCTCAAACCCCCATCTCAGTCTAGCGGGGAACCTCTCTCCCCCCACCCCCCAGCCATATAGTGTAGGTGACAGCATGGGTGGGATCGTGTCTGTCTCTCCTTCTAGCAGTTGGTGGAGTTTCTCTCTCTCTCTCTCTCTCTCTCTCTCTCTCTCTCTCTCTTATTTCTCTCTATCTCTTGGCAGCAGTAACCTGTGCAGGCAGACAGTCAGCGTAGCATGAAAGGCAGTAAGGCGGGCTGAGGCAGGCTTTGAGCTTGGTGGCAACCCAGGGTACAGAACCCTTGGCACAGACAGCATATCGGCCAGGCCTGGGGGTCATTTGGCACTAGCAGCAGCAGACATTGTTTTCCAGGGTACCGAACCCTTGGCAAAGACAGAATATAGGTCTAGGGGTCATTGGCATTCGCAGCAGCAGACACTGGTTGTCAGGGTTGGGCACACTTCATTCACTCAAGCGATAGGTGGTAGCAGCAGGTACAGGAATGCATACAGGCAGGCAGGCACATATTATACGTTGTGTTATATTGACATATTCCATCTGATTCTGGTAGGTTTCTGCTGGATGTGGGCAATGGCCAATGGGCATAAATCGGGCGCATGATCACAGATGGGAGTTCTTCCTGGTTCTGGCAGGTGGCAGCTTGAACTGGATACACCTACCTCTCCCCCTCCACCCACCCCCCATCTCTCTCGTTCTAGTGGGGAGCCTCTCTCTCTCTCTCTCTCTGGCCATATGGGTGGGATCATGTCTGTCTCTCCTTCTAGCAGTGAGGAGACTTTCGCTCTCTTTTATTTCTCTCTCTCTCTCTCTCTCTCTCTCTCTCTTCATGAACAGCAGGTTGTGCAATGAAGAGGTGGAATGACAGCGCCCCGTGAGCGGAATGACAGGGCACAAGAACCCTGAGGGTGGGTCCTGGGCTGAGGCTAGAGTGTCAGCTTCTTGATATTGGACAGCCCTCCATGTCTGTAACATAGACCCCAGAACCCTGATGGTGGGTCCTGGGGCTGGAGTGGCTGCTTCTTGATGCACTTGAAAGATGGCTCTCTGTGCGAGGAATGATGGCCCCAGAACCCTGACGGTGGGTCCTGGGACTAGAGTGGCAGCTTTTGGATATTGGAAACAGCCCTCCCTGCCGGTAACCTGGCCTCAGAACCCTGCGGTGGGTCCTGGGTCTGAAGTGGCTGTTTCTTGATGCTGTGGAATGACAGCACCCTGTGTGAGAAATGATGGCCCCAGACCCAAGACGGTGGGTCCTGGGGCTAGAGTGGCAGCTTCTAGGTATTGGTCACAGCCCTCCTTGCCAGTAACATAGGCCCCAGAACCCTGACGGTGGGTCCTGGGGCTGGAGTGGCTGTTTCTTCATGCGGTGGAATGACATTATCTCTTTGTGAGGAATAGTGGCCTCAGACTCATGATGGAGGGTCCTGGGACTACAGTGGCAGCTTCTCAATATTGTGGAGGAGGAGGCCTGTCCCGACTGCCTCTGGCATGCCACTGCACCATCACTGCTTGTCCAGGGGCAGCTCGGGAATCCCAGCAGCAGAAGGTTCACCTTCAAGAAGAGCAACTGCTCCACCAACTTGGCACCCAGTCTCAGGTGGTGCAGGGAGCAAATGTCCTCCACCACAGAGAACACCCACTCTCTGGGGACACTGGTTAGTGGCCCGGACAGGATACCTTTAACCACTTTGGATAGGGTTGGCCAAACGTTGGCCTTGCTGGCCCAGTAGGCCAAGGGATTGCTTCTGGTATCAATACATGGCTCCTCCTTCAGGTAGGTCTCCACTGCTGCTGAGGCACCATCATAATCCCTCTGGTAGCTCTGGGTAGGCACAACCTGCCCCACTGCCCTCAGCCACTCTGATTTCCCTTTTGCGCTGGGCCCCATGTTCCCTAAAGTGGACTGCACACAGGAGGAGCTGCTGTCACTGGTAGGGGTCCTGCTGGTGCTGCTCATCCTGCTGCTGGTGCTGCTGCTACCACTAGGACTGGGAGAAGGGGTATACACAGATGTCTGGAAGGGGTCGCTGCTCCCACTCCCACCATCCCCAGGGGTGTCCTGCTGCATGGCACGCTCTGCCTGCTGGACCTTCTGCCCCAGCGTACCCTTCTGAAGGCCATAGACTGCTGTCTCATGTGCCATGCTGCCCTTGATCCTGGGGTCAAGCATGGTTACCAGGACATATTCCTCCTGGTGCAGGAGCTCATCAAGGTGCACACTCAGCCCCGCCTTCAGCTTCCCTGCCAGGTCAAGCACCTCATCGGAGAGCTTCCTGCCCAGAAGGCCACAATACCGCCCCCCCGAGAATCTCAGCCAGGCTCTTCTTGAGACTTTGGACCAGCGGGGTCACCTGACTGAGGGTGGTGGCAGAGCTGCTCATGGTCTGTGTCACTGCCAGGAATGGTCTCAGGACAAAGACCATCTGAGCAATCATCTCCCATTCCTCCCTGTTGTACCCTGGAGGTGCCTCAATGTCTGTCTCCAGTTCCACCTGATGCAGGGTGGCTTTCTGCTCAAGAAGCCGCTCGAACATCAGGAAGGTGAATTTCCACCTGGTGAAGACATCCTGGATGAGTGTGTGCACTGAGGACCCTTGCTCGGCCTGCTTCTCTTGGAGGAGCTCGCTGCCCTTCAGGCTGTGGTTGAAGAACCCCGCCAGCTTCCTCCCCCACTCGACCAGGGAGCTAAGGGTGCCTGGCCCAATCCCCTTCTCCCCCAAGCCCAGAGTGTCCTTCACCACAAGATGGAGGGTGTGTGTGGTGCAAGGGATGCTTGTGAAGCCCCTGTCATGGACTGCCTTTAGTATATTGGCCGTGTTGTCCATGACCACACACCCCTTGGTGAAGACTGCGCCTGGCGTGACCGACTCCCACACCATGGTGGACAGGGCTGCCTTGAGGTTCCTTGACATGTGGGAGTTGTCCATGACTTGTGACTGAAGCAGGGACCACCTGTACCCTGCTTCAGGACCTCTCCTACCACTGCCAAGCGCTGCCTCTGGGTCCTGCCGCCAGTGTGCAGTCACTGCCAAGTAGGCATGCTGGGCATTTCTGGTGGACCACAGGTCAGTGGTGAAGGGGACCATGACACCCCCCCAGACCCTGCCAGCTGCTCCCTCACCCACACCTTCAAAGCCCTGTAGAGCTGTGGCACCATAGTCTGACTCAGGGTGGAACGGGAAAGCAGCTTAAAGTTGGGGGCCAGGAACCCAATCAGCCGCTGGAAGCTCTTATCCTCCACAATTTTGTGTGTGTGTATATATATATATATATATATATATATATATATATATATATATATATATATATATATATATATATATATACACACACACACACACACACACACACACACACACACACACAAAATCAAACTGCTATTAACTATTCTAAAACATATTGAACTGAATGGAATATCCTAATAATTAACTACAAAGGCCTTGTCCTACAAACACACTGTATCTCTATCTATCTCTATGACTAAGCTAACTACTATCTAGTAACTATCTATCTAACCACTATCTATCTATCTATACAATATTACACAGGGGAAAACACAAAGAACACAGGGAGGGGTACAAAACTGAAATGAAAATCAATTTAATAATAATCCTACTCTAAATAAATCCAAAACTTAAAACGGGAAGGGAATAGGGATGGAATAAGAGGGAGAGGGAAAGGATTCAATGGAGGGGGGAGGGAGGAAGGAAGATTGAACACAGGGAACACAGGAGGAGGTAAAAACAAAAAATAACTACTCAATCTATCTAAGCTAAACTAAATAAATGATAATATGGAGGTAGATGGGTTGGATGGGTGAAATAGGAGGAGGATTGCAATGGATTGAAGAGAACAAAACTGCTGGGAGAGGGAGTCTTCTGAAATGCCTGCTGTTCAGGAACAGTGAATAGCTCAGAAGGAGTTGGGAAGAGGCGAGGCAATCAGTTTTGTTTCTTGCTGCGCCTGCCTCACCGCAAGCCCCATTGGCTCCGTGCAGCCTAGCCCATGGCCAATTGCAGACTGTGAAGACAGTGGTCTGAGGAGAAAAGGGATGGAGACTGGGTAGACTTGCTGCTACTCCAAGCCTCTCCAAGCCTGGTGCCTGGAAGTTTGCTCCTCATCTGACTGGAAGTTTGCTCCTCATCTGACTCCCCATCCCTGTCACATTTTGCCTTCCAGTGACACGTTTTTGCCACCTGAACTCACCCGAAGGCTATCCGAACTGACCTAACTGTTCGGTCATTTTGATGTTCGGAATTAATTTCGGTTCGGTCAGTTCATGTTCAGATTCAGGTTCGGTTGTCTGAACAGGCTGGGTTTGGGCAGAACTCCGAACTTCTGAACCGTGTTCGCCCATCCCTAATGGACAGTTATATTTATCTATCAGTGGCATTGCTATGGGGTGCACAGTAGTCCCTGAACTAGCCAACCTTCATATGGGAAAATTTGAACAGGATACATTTATAATGGTGGAAACAATTTGTTTATCTACCACATTTTATTGTACAAGCGTTATATAGATGATTAATTTTTCTTATTCACTGGGAGCATAGAGGAACTTGTGGATTTTCATGAGTACGTGAATGGGTGCATTGAGAACATAAGATTTGATCTCCAATGTGATCATAATAAAATTCAGTTTTTGGACATCAATATAGAGCACAAGATAGGTAGAGTTGAGACTAGAACATATATAAAGGACACAGATGTCAATTCCCTACTCCATTTTGCCAGTAATCATCCAAGGCTCCTTAAAGAAAATCTTCCTTACAACCAGCTCATTAGAATTAGAAGGAATTGCAGCAGCAATGCTACATTTATGCAGCAAGTAAATATATGCATGGATAATTTAAGAAGTAGAGGCTATCCAGATAAGGTACTCAGGAAAAGTTTTTCAAAGTTATGCAGCTATCCAGAGAGTCCTTGCTTAGACCAAAAGAAAGGAAGCCATTGAATAGACTAATGTGTCCATTAACCTTTAGTCCAGGATCTGGGATCATTAAGAAGGCCATATTAAAACATTGGCATTTGGTGAAACACATACCAGTATGTGAAAATAAATCTGTGTTTGTTTTCTCACGCTTTTCTACATGCTGCACAATATAAGTTGTTTATTTAATCATGTGTCCTTCTGACTTAATCTCTGTTGTTGGATATACCATCAGGGCTGTAAAGACTAGAATTCTGGAGCACTGCAGTAACATCAGACGGCAGATAGTTAAGGAACCTTTGGTTTCACATTTTATTCAGAAGTGCCATTCGAGTAGAGACCTTAAATTCCTGTGCATTGAGGTAGTACCCCTGAGGAATAATAAGTAGCAACTGCTGCAGGAAAGAGAAACATACTGGATATATAGATTGGTCACTTTAATGCCAGATGGACTCAATGAGACCAACCATTGATCTGTTTTCTTGTCAATCATTTAGTCCTTGTCACCAGCCATGGTGTTTTTGTTCTCTTTAGGCAGAAAAAAAATTCTTTTTAAAAGATTGTTTAAAATGGACTCTGTATTGATCATGAGTTCTTGTAATTCATGTTAAGTATTGAAAATGTTTGTGCTTAGTACGGATGTGTGAACAGAACTGAGTTCAGAAATTTGGTTCGATTCGAAAATTGAGTTCAGTTCGAAAGTTTGGTTCGGTCGACTGAACTATTTGAGTTCGGTTGAATTCTGAACTTCTAAACCAAGTTCGTACATTCAAAATGGGTTTTTCCGGGTTTTTTGGCCTTCCAAACTGGTTTGGATTCGACTTCAGTCGAATTTGGGTTCGGTTCGAAAGTTCAGTTCGGCCGACTGAACTATTTGAGTTCAGTTTGAACTCTGAACTTCCGAACCACGTTCGCACATCCCTAGTGCTTAGAAGAATGTATTTGATCTACATTAGTACTCTAATAAGAATTGCATACATGTTTCCTCAATAGAGGGGCAACAGATGATCTTTAGGATCCTTGATTTATACCAGCATCCTAACTGTCACGGGAAGGTGGGGGTAGGAAAGCTCAGGAAGGTATCTAGGGAGGAAAAGGGGTATACTGGCCAAGCTTCTCTCCACACGGTTACCCGGGGTTGGTAAGAAATCCCTCAGGGTCTTGTTTGGCTTTCCTCCCAACTTAGAAGGCAACCCGACTCATCATGGGGAAGGAGAGACCCCAATTGCCAGAAAGGACAATGGAAGAAAAGAGAGAGCTGAGGCAACGTAAATTCTTGAAGGACTCTTATTCGCAACAGGGACCAGGACACCGTGGGAGGGGGAAAGGGGTAAGGCGGGGGGAGGTGCAAGGGGATGTAACCAGGAGGTGGGGGTGTGAGGGAGGAAGGACACGTAAGGGGACAAACAATGGGCTGGGACTTGCACTCTAGGACTGAGGTAGGGGGTACTCACGCTTACCGTGGGGAGTTCTGAGGGGTAAACCACTCTCTCGCACAGTCACATGCTCCAAAACACAAGACAAGGGATTAGGGCAAGGATAAGCTAGGAAGGTTCAGCCACGCGCTCTCTGCACTCTGTTACCAAATTCACTTGAATCACTCAAGAACAAGAAGCAAGGGGCCAGTCTCTCAATGCTGATTACCGGCAAGGAAGAAGAGTAATACTGCTGCCTTTATAGCCCTAGCGTCCCATGTGATCACGCAGGGGAAAGGGGAGGAGGCGAAGGGGAGGAGAAAGGGGCAGAGCCCTTCTCCCACCTGCCTCTCACTTGTTGCATTGTCCCGCTAGGCGTGCACTGCGCCTAGGCGGGGTTTGTTTTCCTTTCACTCCGGGGCGGGAGAAGCCGGCCCCACCCCTCTGCTTCTATCCAGGGGCCCGGGTTTTCTGTGCCGCGCGGTTCTTTTCCTTCTAGTGGCACGCAGTGCTCTGTGATGAGCTGTTACACTAACAAGAACTGTAGGCAGAGGAGCAGCAAATGATTGTGATAAGATCAAGCAGCAGATTCTGGAGAACAAACCAAATCTCAAATGACTCTGAGCTGCCTGCATGCTTTCTTGAGGAAGATGATATGAAGAGTCATTGTGGGAATACAATAGCAGATCTCTAAGGGTAATTTCAGACGTTATGCACTTCCGGGTCACCACAGTGGATTCCCAACCGTGGTTAGTCGCCCAACCCTGACCTGGGCTTCCGACAGGCCCCAAACAGACATGATGGGAGTGGGACCACGGCAAGGAAGCAGACAGCCAGGCCATGATCTGGGATAATGCAACAGATGTGACACCAATCCCAGACCATGGCAAGAACCCCCAGAAGCCACCAGGGTGGGACGGGACACAGAAATGGCTGACCAAGGGCAAAGAAAGCTAAAAGCACCACAAGGCACCACCTATGCATGAGAAATGGGAAGGGAGGGGGAGGAGGGAGGTGAGCGGTCGAGCTGCACACACACAACAGAGAGAAAGAAGCCACGGACAGAGCTGAACACAAACCACACACACGCTGGTGAGGACACACACAGCTGAATGAGAAAGGGAGCAAGGGGAAGGCACAAAGGGGCACACAAGGTGGGATGGGGAACACCACACTGGGCAGCCCAAGAGACAGTGACAAGGACACGGGGGGGAGGGAAGGGGGATGAGACCTACAATGGGCAACAAAACAAGAGGGGGTTGGAACCGGAACAGAGTGGAACACGGGAGCAGACACCCAACACCCCAGGGACAGCACAGGCACCACGAGGCACCCAACAGCAACACAGTCTACTGCACAGATAGAGGTCCACAAGGTGACATAGCAGGGTCACAGGGGATGAGCCACCTATCCGAGGAAGACAGTGGGGAGGGCAGAAGCAGGTCCCAACAGCAAGACAACCAGTCCTGGATGGTACTGCACAGCCTGCGAGGGAAGCGAGCCGCAAGTCGCGGGCAACTGATGGTGCACCCCCGCCCTCCCCAACACGGGGATGCCGGGTGGCGCGAGCAAGGGAATCCCAGTCACAAACAGTCATGGAGGCAGCATGGGGGTGGGGGATGAGCACGAACACTGGCTGGGAGCCAGCTGAGCAAGGGGTGCACAGGTGCATGGGGATCCCCAGTACAGGTGTTGGATATCAGCTAACACTGCAACATGCCCTGGCGATAGCCCATCTGTTCCATGTGGTGGGCAACAAGATAGTAGGCCTCAAAAGGATCGGGATCAGTGAGCCCAACCTGAACATTGGTACGGGACTGCACCTCAGACAGTGCTAGCAGCTCGGGTCCAGTGGGATCGGGCAAGGCATAGTCAGCAGCAGGGGGCCACAACATCTTTCTGAGGTCCAACAGGCAGTAATACAATGCCCCACAGGAACACTGGTAGCCACGGGCCCCTAGGATGCAGCAGAAGTAGGACACAGCCATGGCAGGGCCGCCCTCTACCAGACAGGTCTGGAAGCCGGACAAGGCACAGACAGAGAGAGCTGACACCATCTCAGAAGCAAACCATGACACCAGTGACCCCCTCAGCTCCAGAATGCATCCATCCAGAAAGGGATGGAAGCCCAGCTCCACAGCATGGAGTCGGTACTTGCAAACAGTAGCCACATGTCCAAAGAGGCGGATGCCTGAACTCAGACACCGATAGGCATCCGGGAGGCTAGATGGGGAGGCACGTAACAGTTGAACACCAGGAAAATGCCACAGGTCAGCTAGCACCATGGTCTCCCTGTAGGTCCAGCAATGCAGACCGGCTGCAGAACCGCTGAGCGGGAGCTCTGATGCAGCAGCATCGGCCACGGTGCATCTGACAGAGGGTCTGATAATCAAGGATAGTGGGACCCCTCAAATCATGGTAGGCAGGGGAGACAACCGGGGAGCTCCAAGGCCACGCAATAAGGGTAAGGGCAGCACATTGGGATGGCAGGGAAGCAATGCGTGGGAGCGGACACAGCACATCTGCAGGAATCCAAGGCCAGAGATGGCCTACACACAGAGAGAAGTGATAAGCACACAATGGTCAGTCACCATCCACGGCCCTGTTACACCACCTACATGCCGGGGGCACAACTCTTCCCCCTCCGATGCACCCGAGCACCCAGCACCCCACTAGGCAGAAGCGACCGGCACCGGGGGCATGGGACCTACAGGCGGAGCCACCTGGTATGGGTGAGTGGCCCCGTTCCACCAGGAGCACCCTGTAATGTATAGTCCAAACCAATCGGCACAGCACCTGGGTACATGGCCCAATGGAGAGCCGGTGGCGAGTGGGCATGCGCTGGCCCCAGGCCCTTTATAGCGAGCCACAACCTGCAGCACAGCGGCATGAGTGTGCCTCTGAGCAGTGTGTCTGACACCGCCTGGAACTCCTGAGGCACCTACCAGCTAAGGCCCTCGCAGGTACCTGACATGGATGTGAACCAGTGGGGTGCCTGCTGGTTCCTACTGGAGATCATAGCTGAGTGGTACTGCCGGCACACCAAGCTCCAGCGGGTCACCATGGAGTTCCCTGAGATGTACACTGGGGTGTGGGATTGCCTGGCTCAGTTCGCTGAAACCAGCCTGCTCGCCCACCACAGGTACCGCTGCATCGAGGCCATGCGCATGGCTTGCCGGCTCTCTGAGATGTACTATAGGGCCCTGCTGATTGCATGCACCCGTCCGCCTGCCTTCAAGCAAGCAGCTGCACACCACTACTGGAGGGGGGAGGCCCTTTCAGTGCTGTCATGCTTACCACGCCCATCGACCGGCACCACTGGACCGCGGCCAGGGCCCAGAAATGGTGGGAGGGGACCCTGACACGATGGGACCGATGATGCTTTGACGGTACACTTTGGACCATCATATCCTCCTGCGACTGGCAGAGCTAGCCTTCTGCATCCCTGGCTGGAGAAGCTGCACACCCCCATGCGCTCCCCTATCCCATTCACCCCAGTGGGTAGGCATAGCTGTCTGGGCCCTAGTCACCCTGGATTCCTGCCATTCTGTGGCTCAACACTTCGGAGTGGGCCTGACAACCATCACTGGCATCATCCACGACTTCTGTGAGTCTGTGGAGGCGGTCCTCCTCAACCATGGTTATCCAGCTCGTGGATCAGGGGGCTGTGATGGCCGGCTTCGAGGCTACCGGGTTTAGGCACAATCAATGGCACCCATGTGGAGATCCACCACACCCCCCCACGATGATGATGCTGAGTACATCAACAGGCATGGTTACCACTCGTTGCAGCTCCAGACTGTTGTCAATCACCGGGTCTGGTTCACCTGCCACTCCCGCTGCAACCATGATGCCCGGATCCCCACCATCTCCCCCCTCTTCGCACGGATGTACAGGGGGGACTTTGGCAACATATGGATGACTTGGATCGAGGAGGTGTTGGTGCCCCCTGCATCATCGGGGATCCGCTGCTCCGATGGCTCATGAAGGCCCCGGAACTCAATGGAGGCCCTGTACAACACCTGACTGTGCACCGTGAGGACCGTGGTCAAGAGGGCCTCCGGTGCCCTCAAGTAGAGATGGAGGGGCCTGGCCGGGCACCTGAACTACTCGGTGGAGACCTCCGCCCTTGTAATTGGCACCTGCTGCATGTTGCACAACATCTTTCAGACCAATGGAGCGGTCCTTGGGTATCCCAGGCCACAGCGGCCAGCTGGCCCCGTTCCACTATACATGAACGTAGCGAACCCCAGGGAGTACCGTTATGCTAAGTGGATCCAAGCAGCACTTACGAGGCACATAACATGGTTGCACCAGGCCTGAAACTCCCGGGATCCGTGGGGCAGGACCCCTGCCATGCCCATTCTTGGGAGTGCCCGAGCCACAGCCACTGAGCTTGGGGTCCCCGGTGTCTGTATTGATGAATGAAGGACATTCAGTGAATAAAGGTGTCTTTATTGTATTTACAGTGATCCCCATGCCCTAATTCCTCCTCCCCTTACCCCTGCCCCTCCTGCTTCTTGGGGTGACCTCTCCATCACTGCGCGGGCTGCTCCGTGGTCTGTGAACTGCCCTCGTCTGCACTGGTGTCCCCCTACAGAGCTTCCTGGCTCTGTGCAGCCTCCTGGATCTCCTCTGTGGCCACTGCAGGGGGCTGGTCTGGGCCCAGGACTGCCTGCTGCTGCTGCACCTGGCAGGGCAGCTGTTGCCATCTCAGCCCCAGCAGGACAGGGAGGAGAATGTGTGGGCCCTGTGGTCAGGGCTGCTTCTGCTGCTGAGGAATGGGCACCGATGGTGGGATGGCAGATGGGTGTGGGGATGCAGCTGGTATGGCGCCGGGGGTGCTGCTGCCATGATGTAGGCACTCATCATGCCCGCACATAGTAGCAGCGAGGTGCTGATCTTGAGGGACCAGTTCAACTTCCAGGAGTGCACAGCAGCCTGGCGATAGATGGCGTCCATCAACCGCTGTATCGCCTCCATCTGGCATGTATGGTCCCGCCTCTGAAGCCGCCTTTCCTTCTGCATCTTGGCTAGGAGGTGCCTTTCCCATCCCTCCACCTGCTCCATGGACCTGCCAGTGGCCGCCTCAATTCTGTCAATGGAGGTGATCATCGCCTCCCGCTGCTCCGCGCTGGTCCTCATTATTGCTTCTGCCAGGTCCTCCCACCAGCAGCGCCCGCATGCCCTGTGCTCCCGCATCCTCTGGGCCACTGACACTGGTCCCTCTTGGGGCTGGGATGGCTACTGGGGCAGCGGATCTGCAGAATACGGGTTCAGTTAGCTTGCACCAGGCAGCCGGTAGCTGCACGTGTGCCCACCTGGAATGGTGCTGGGGCGTGGCCTGGGATGCCTGCCCATCCCTACCCCTACCCCTTGGGTGGTGGGGTCCCCTCCCCTCCCTCCATGCACCTGTGACCCACTACCCCTCCCCTGTTCCCTCATGGTCACCCTCAGCACCCCACCCACCAGCTCTGGCCACCAGTCCCCAGGGTCCCCTGGGAGCCGTGTGTGCAGGTTGATCCACTCCCCCTTGGGCCACCACCTTCTGCCAGCCCATTGATCGCTCCCCAACCCACTCACCTCGCTCCACCCGCTGCTGGTGCTGGTGCAGTACTTATAAAGGAAGCACATTATTATTATTATTATTATTATTATTTTATTATAAACATTTATATAGCGCCAGTCGTGTGACCCAACACAGGCATCTACTCTGGTGTATTTATCCCATGCAGAGGAGAAGCAAAGGAGAGGTAAATTCAAGATAAAAACGGTTTTGGAAATAGTATACATGGAGGGATTAGTATTGCAAGGCTTTGCTTAAATCTCATTATATTCCCTGAAGAAAAATAAAAAACTGAAATTTGATTCCTGTTGCATCCTGTTTGAAAAAAAAAACAAGGGAGAGGTAAGTTTGAGGAAAATAACTTTGAGGGAGATATATATAGATATAGATATAGGGTATTTTCAGACGTTACGAGATCACAGTGAACCACGGTGAATACCCACCTGTGGTCACTGTGGCTCGAACGTCTGTTTGGTGGCCGCCAGATGTTCGCCACGGTCAATCCCCGCATGGGGTCAATTTGAACCACGCTTCCCGGGCTAGCCGGGGGAATGTCCCGGGAAGCGTGGTCAAAAAGATCCCCAGCGGGGACCAAAGAAAAGTAACATCTGGCCGGTTGCCACGGCCCGGGATCCCGGGCCATGGCACACCCATCCTGACGCGGCGGCCGCATTGGCCCCACCGCCCACCCATCTCCCCAGAGGGTAGGCGGTGGGGTGCCTGGAGGGGGCGGGGCATAAGGCCGCACATTGCACCGTGCAGCCCCGCCCCCTCCCAGATTCCCCGCCGGGATCCCCCCGGCATGCCTGATATGGCGTGACGGGATGACCCCGGCGGGGAATGAATGGGTTGTTTTCGGTACGGGGCCAAGCGGCCCCGTAACGTCTGAAAACACCCATAGATATAGATATTCAGGTGGAAGGGTGTGGAAGGCTTTGCCTAACCATCTTTATATTTCCAACAGATAAAGTGTAGAATTGGAGCTGATTTTTATTGCCCTTTGCTGGTTTGAACAAAATATAGATCAGTTTCCCTTACAGATGCAAGATTGAGTATTCCAGTTCCTCATGTCATCCACAAGGTAGATAAGAATTTATTTATAAAAATATCACCATCTAAAGAAGGAATATTCCAGCACTGATTTTGGGTAATAATATATCATTTTTCAATATTCTTTCTACAGCTAACATATCAGTGTTGCTAAAGATAAGTTCCTACTGAAGAAGGGGGTTACCCTCCAAAATGTGTTTGGATTCAATTGTATTTGTATTGCATATTTTCACATTGTTAATATAATATAGGAAGATGTTTCATAATATACAGGATCAATCTGTACATGCACATTGTGCATTTTTATACAACAGAAGTACCTTGTTCATTCTGTCAGGCATTTAATTAGATGCCATAGCTTCTGCATTTTTCATGTTTTGTTAATAAATTGGGCTAGTCCCTTTCCCTCCCATCTTTGTTCGTTGCATGTAAAAATCTCACAGGCCGGGTTCAGATGAGACTTCTGGCGCATTATAGCCAGTAGCACATTCTTTTAAAACCACATACTAAATACTGGGTGGGGTTTAGACAAGACTTCTTGCGCACCATAGCCGGTTGTACATTCTTTTAAAATCACAGACTAAATACAGAGGTATTTTGTTTGTGGTTTTAAAAGAATCAACAACTGGCTATAATGCCCGAGTAGTCTCATCTAAACCCCACCCATGGGATTTTTACATGCCATGGGATTTCATGCTCCAAGTGCCCTGCGCATGTCTAAAAGCAGCATTTGTCTCCCTCCATCCTTTACATTTTGGACCAACACAGCAAACACACTCTTTCAAGTGTCAAAATATTGACATACATTTCCCCTCCATGTTCACCGCAGTGGGGGTTTGGCGGCGCCCCTCCCTCCTAGGAACAAAGGAGGTGAGGAGGTTAGGAGCAGCCACTGCATGGGAACAGGAAGCCGAGATTGCCTGCCAACCAAAGTTCAAGGCGCCCGGGACTCTTGCGAGAGTTGGGATTCCAGGGCGCCATTTTAGACTCCCTGCTTTTGCGCCTCATTTGGCTGGGCGCTAGCAGGGAGAAGGACGTGCATCCACCCACCCCTAAAAAATGGCACCACTCCGAGTCACTGTTAGAAGTTGTAGTTGGTAGCATAGTATTGAATAGAAACATCTACTTAAGAGATGGGCATAGGCCATGCATAGCCGCTCAGTGCGGCTCACTGTATGGTCAGCCCAAGGGTGAGAGGTGAGTGGCCGGACCTGCTGGGCGGACCATGTACCAAACAGTAGGTTACGGTGTCCTCACCCTTGTTGTTGCTTAAACCCCACCCCGAGGGGCAAAAGGGGTAGGTACAAGCAACCTGCTCCGGCCCGGGAGAAATCCAGTCGTCGGGGTAGGGAGTAAGTTAACAAAGTTGGGGAAGTTAAGGCACTGGAAGATTCCCCTCGGGCTTATCCCGAAGACGTGGAAAGATAGGGGCAACAGACAGACCAGCTAGTGCTGGGTGTTGGGTGGGGAACCTCCTGTAGTTCAGGTAACAGTTAGGAACAGGAGATAGATAGGACCCCAGTTTAAAGGGGGAAGTGGGAGGGCTACCCCTTCCCCCTTTTTTGGTTATCAATAAAGAGTGTGGCCGTTTAAACCCATACAAGGTGTCCTTGTCTTCTTTGAGGGGTGCAGCGACAACCTTTAAAATTCTTTATTCCTCTTTGCTTATGTCTATTTATTTATTTATTTATTTATTTAATCATATGGGCATGCAGAGGAATGGAATAATGAATGAGCCCTTGGACCCCAGGCACAGAGCATCTTACAACTGAGGACTTGATGATTAGGAAGCTGTCGTTCTGAAAGTGCAGCTCAGTAAGAGCAAACATCCTGCTCTGACTGCTGGAAGATAGGGGTGCAGCGGGTAGTGCATTGGGTACCCATGGGTAATACCTGTATTTTCAGGCATCCCCATTGGGCACCCAATGGGTTTCCCAGGCCCCCTGGGAAGCTCCTGCCCCTATGTGCTCCCTGAGCTGACTCACCACCCAGCTGCTGGCTTCTCCTCTGAGTTCTGGCCACTGCTCCCACTGCTCCTCCCTGACTGCCACTCACCTGAGCTGGGTTCTTCCCATGCTCGGCTTTTCTGAACAGGTTATGGGAGTGAGGAGGCTTCTTCCAGTGCTTCCCCTCCCCCCTCAATTGGAAAAGATGCATGTGGGAAGAACCCAGATCAGCTGAATGGCATTCAGATAGGAGCAGCATATGAAACTTAGAGGAACAGCCAGCAGAGAGGTAATGAGTCAGACTGAGGGATGGGCAGGTAGCTTGTTGGGTAGTGTTCGGGCACCAATTGGTACCTGAATGTGATCAGAGCAAGTTAGGCAGCCCAAATTCAACAGGGTGCCTGAATATGCATGTGCCCACTTGCACCTGTACTGCTGGAGGATCTTTTCAATAGTTTTCACTGAGAAAGAGTGAAGAGGTGCTATACCAGCCCAGCCCTATAGTGAATGATCACAGCAATGACTCTGGTGCCTGGTCGGAAGGGGTGGGAATTCCGGATCTACCGGTATCCGATACATTGCGGTCATTTAAATGAATGGCTGCAATGTAAAAAAAGAAATTAAAAAAACCCCAAACACTTTCCCTCCCCAGTCCAGGCTGTGCAGGTGGAAGGGCTGTCTCTTATACACATCTAGATGTGTATAAGAGACAGGCCCTATAGTGAATGATCACAGCAATGACTCTGGTGCCTGGTCGGAAGGGGTGGGAATTCCGGATCTACCGGTATCCGATACATTGCGGTCATTTAAATGAATGGCTGCAATGTAAAAAAAGAAATTAAAAAAACCCCAAACACTTTCCCTCCCCAGTCCAGGCTGTGCAGGTGGAAGGGGGGACACCCCCCCCCCCCCCTGCCCAGCCTTGATTTAAAAAAAAAAAAAAATTCCCCTGAAGTCCCTGCTAGTGCGGGCTCCGGGCCACCACCGGTGACCCAGAGCCCGCACCAGAAGGTAAGGTACTGTGGTACTAGGGTGATCCCTGGGGTGGGGGGTGGTTTAATAGCCCCCCACCCCAGGGATCACCCTACCTCCCCACCCAGGGATCGCCTACCTTTGGCGCTCTGGGCGGCGGCGGCGGTGGTCCAGTGGCTTCAGCGCTGGCTGTGGCTGCTGACTTCAGCGCTTTCTAGGCCTTCAGGGGAACTTTCGGGTTTCCTTGGAAGGCCTAGAAAGCGCTGAAGCCGACAGCCACAGCCAGCGCTGAAGCCACCGGACCGCCGCCTCCGCTGCTGCCTGGAGCACCAAAGGTAGGCAATCCCTGGGTGGGGAGGTAGGGTGATCCCTGGGGTGGGGTGTGTGTTAAACCACCCCCACTCCAGGGATCATGCTAGTACCTGCTGGTGCGGGCTCCGGGTCGCAGGCGACGGCCTGGAGCCCACACTAGGGACTTAGAGGGGGAAAAAAAAAATTTTAA
Source organism: Sphenodon punctatus (assembly GCA_003113815.1). NCBI lineage: Eukaryota > Metazoa > Chordata > Lepidosauria > Sphenodontia > Sphenodontidae > Sphenodon > Sphenodon punctatus. Next base: position 6,254,055 of record QEPC01000529.1, on the reverse strand, counting down.
ATCCAGGCTGGGCAGGGTGGGTGGGGGGTGCCCCCTTCCACCCGCACAGCCTGGGAGGGGGAGCGGGGAGGAAAAAAATTTCCCATTGATTTCAATGGGGACAGTTCCCCATTGAAATCAATGGAATAAATCCGGTACCGGCAATCCAGTTTTAATCCGGTAACCCAGTATTTTGCATACCAGTAACTGGTAAAACCGGTAACCGGTATTCTGCCTGGTGTCCCACCCCTACTGGTCAGCCTCCTCCCCTCAGTTGGCAACTCAGTGTCTCTGGCAAAATTGGCAAATTTCTTTTGATGGTGGAGGTCAGACCAACCATCATTGGGCCCAGACTCCCAAGAAGTCTCAATCCACTACTGGGTCTGTGTTTCTACAACACAAAAGACAGTAAGACCCTTATCTCATGTACAACCATCATATAAATGATGATACCAATGTTAATGATGATTGATGATATTTCAGTAAATTCTATTTATTTCAAGCCTCTTTTTGGTCCAATGTGGTGATTAATATATTGGGTGTTTTTACACACATATTTCTCCTGCATGTTTGCTGTTACATCCTGAACTTTCTGTGTGTTTAAATCACCCACTCAGATCTTAAATATCTGGCTCTTTTAACTTCTTCATAGAACTTCTCCCAGAACTTTTGTGTGTAAAAATTCTCCTGGTAAACGAGTTTGCTCCAGGCAGCTGTGGTCACTTACTTGGTTTCCATGACAGCCCCTCAAGTCTACAGCTGTGGCTACTTTAGGCTGCCTCAGGGCAATGTTTGTGTGAAGAATGCATCCAGGAATTGCCTCAGGGCAGTGTGTGTGTGAAGAATGCATCTGGAACTTACTTGTTGACTTGTAAACACAGAAGACTGAAAGACCAGCACTTTAAGGTGTGTGTAAAAATGCCCAGTGTTTATCATTACATTTATTATTATTATTATTATTATTAGACATTTATAAAGCGCCAGTCGCATGACCTGGTGCTGTACAGAACATAGAATTAGACGCGGTCCCTGCCTGTGGCTTACAATCTAAGAGACAAAAACAAAGGGGGGGAGACAGGGGGAGGGGACAGTGGGAGAGACATGGGAGAAGACAAAGAAACATTCAGGCGGATGCGAAGTCTCAGGTGCGTGTGCTTGGCTTGGTTACAATGAAGTTGGTAGCAGCAGTCAGCAGAGGAGGGCTGACAGTAAGAGTAAGGGGAAAGGCTAGCGGGCATTGGGAAAGGCAGCATGGAAAAGGTGGGTCTTGAGGATGGATTTGAAGGAGCGGAGGGAGGAGGCAAGGCGGATGTGGGCAGGGAGGGAGTTCCAGGCATGTGGGGCAGCGAGGGAGAAGGGACGGAGGCGGTTGGGCGAGCAGGAGAAACGAGGGAGAGTAAGGGTGGGTACAACGGAAGAGCGGAGGGCACGTGCAGGGGTGCGTAGGGAGATTAGGTCCGAGAGATAAGGGGGAGCTTGGTCGTGGAGCGATTTGATTTGAATATTACATGTTAATATACAGTAAGATGCACCAGATGGTCAAGTGAACCATATTTCATAGTAACTGTAAAAGTTTCTTGATGTTAGGAGATTTTAACAATGTGGCTCTAAGGCTGCATTGACATTATATTTTTATATTAAATTTATAATTGTTTACACCACACTTTAAAACTTGGATTGTGGCTTATTAACACAGGGTAGCCTTAGGTGCACTTGTGTCTCATTAACACCTGTGCGGGAAATAATATTCACAAATAGCACTGCAGGATAAGCCAACGTAAATCTAAGCAGGGCTCTCTCCTGGCTTCTGATGCCTTTGATAATCTGCCTCCTCTTTTCATTTCTGTTTGCTTGGTGATGTAGCATGATAATAATAACAGGACTGAAATCAAAGTTTGACCCCAATATTTTAAATTTGCATTAACGTTTCAACACAGTCATTAAACCGAGTCTTTGATATATCGTAGATACTTCTGATACCTTTGTTCATTGTGTGTTAGCAATATTCATTAATCAGTCACTCTCTCTTAATCAATTTACCACTTAAAATGAACAAACACTGCCGTAACATTTTGCAATTATCATCTCCTAGCAACAGAACGTGCACTTACGCTGACCCCAGTCATCCCTTATGATTTGTGAGAACATCACACAGTCTTTCCACAGTTCCACTGAAAACTTTTCATCAACTCCATTCTTTATATTAGTTTCATTTTGTGTCCACACTGGCAAAATAATGATATGACAACAATAACTTTGGTACAATTTTGGCAACACCATTTATTAAATACAGGTATCCGGTCAAACAAACAAAAGGACAACAGTGCAAACAGGGATGAGCTCCTAGAAAACTCACCAAGTGGAATACGATGACCAGTTCCCAGCCCAGGACCCAGAAAAGCAAGGCAGGTAACATAACCATCGCAATGACTCCAGTCCAATAGGTTTCAAAGTCTGTTTATTTAATATTATTTATTTATGTTTATTATTTTAGACCACCCCCTCCTTCAGGAAGCTCAGGGCAGTGTACAATATATCAATAAAACAGCATATATAAATATAAAATAAAATCCAAAATATCAGTTTAAAACCATAAAACAACAAAACAAAACAAAAAACAACAAAGGCCCAAGAAGAATGCTGTCCTTTATCCCAAATAAAAAGAAAAAAAATTCATCACCAAATGCCTGGCAAAACAGACAGGTTTTACATTGGGTGATTTCAGATGATACGGGGCCCTTTGGCCCCGTACCGGAACCACCGGCTTCGTTCCCCGCCGGGGTCACCCCGTAACGGCACAACAGACGTGCCGGGGGATCCCGGTAGGGAAAGTGGGAGGGGCCGGGGCCGCGCGGCGCAACGTGCGGCCACACGGCCCCGCCCCCTCCACGCACCCCGCCGCCCGCCCTCCGAGGAGACGGGCGGGCGGCGGGGCCATTGCGGGCGCCGCGTCGGGCTGGAAGCGCCATGGCCCGGGATCCCGCCGGGGATCCCAGGCCGTGGCGCGCGGCCAGACGTGACTTTTCATTGGTCCCGGCCCGGGGTCCGTTTGACCACGCTTCCCGGGACCTTCCCCCGGCTAGCCCGGGAAGCGTGGTTCAAATGGACCCCATGTGGGGATTCACCGTGGCGAACATCTGGCATGCCGCAAACAGACGTTCGAGACACGGTGACCACAGGTGAGTATTCACCGTGGTTCACCGTGATCTCGTAACGTCTGAAGACACCCTGTGTCTACAGAAGGAGGGGAGGTCCAGAAAGAGACAAATCTCTGTTGGGAGAAAATTCCATAGCCGCAGCACAGACATCGAGAATGCCCTTTTGAACGTCGCCCCCTGGGAAACCCAGGGGACCTCCAAGAGAGCGCCGCCAGACAACCACAGAGGCCACTCCAGGGCATGAGGGATGAGGCAGTCCCACAGATAGGAGGGGTCCAGGCCATATACGGCTTAATGGTAATAACCAACACCATGAATCATGCCTGGAAGACTATGGGTGTACACCAGAGCCTGATGTCATTTTTCTTTTTTTGTTATCGTTTTCGTTATTAAAATGTGTTTTCATTTTTGTTAATAACGAAATGTTGTTTTTCATTATCATCGTTTTTATTGGTACCGATTTCAAATAAAGATTTTGGTTTTGATATCTTTATTGGTATTGGCAGACACACAATATCTAGTTTTATTTATATGGAACGGTATTGTGGTAGGGATATATATGGGAGGATTTTTAGTGCAAGCACCAGCAGATTCTGCAAATGTACCCTGACAGAGCAATACCTAACACAGAACCAGAGTCATGCAGCCCTGCCCTGCAGTATAAAGGACTGCAGTGCCCTTCCCCAGAGCTCCCCTGATCAGTTCTGGAATGCAGGAGGCATTGAGCAATCACAGGGTGCCATTCAACTGCCTAGGACCTGCTTGCACTGCTCATTGGCCAGAAATTACATCCACCAGGTCCTTCCCCTCCCATCATAGGCCCAGTTCAAGAGTTCAACACTGTTTCTGGCTCTGAGATGTCAGCTCCCTCCTCCCCTCGCCACATTTCCCTCCAAAAAACATCTTTCAGGCTGCTAGGCAATAACTAAATCAATAACTAATTTCATTATCATTATTGATTTCATTATTTTTTGTCTTTTTCATTATTGCAATAACAATAACGAAAACTACAAATTTCATTTTCATTACTGATATAATGAAAATGACATGCACACCCCTATGGAAGACTGTTGGCAGCCAATTCAGAGAACGGAGCACCGGTGTTATGTGCTCCCGGAGGCCAGTCAGGAGGCAAGCCGCTGCATTCTGCACCAGCTGCAGCTTCCAGGTCATCAGAAAGGTAGCCCCAAGTAGGGTGTGTTGCAGTAATCCTATATCAAAGTGATTAATGCATGGGTGACAGTGGCAAGATCGGAGCCTTAGATTTAGGGCCGAAGACATCGGACTATATGTAATTTATGAAATGAACTCCTCGCCACAGCCATCACTTGGGTAGCCAAGTGGAACTGTGAATTGAGGAGGAGTCCCAGACTCTGAACCTGACAGACCAAGGAGGGATGCACCCCATCCAGAATGGGGGCCTCCACTCCCTCGACCTTACCCACCAACATCACCGCTGTCTTGTCGGAGACGACTTGCCCTCATCCAATCCCCCACCACAGTCAGACACAGGGCAAACACTGAGACTGCAGGGCCTGGGTCTGATGAAAACAAGAGGTAGAGCTGGGTGTCATCTAGGGGTGTGAATGTCATTTCATTATTACAATAATGATAACAACAATTGTCTTTTTCATTATTATTATTGCAATAATGAAAATGACAACTGAGAATAATGATAACAAAAACAATAATTTTGTTATTGTTTTTATTATTAATGCTGTGGCAGTTGGGTTATGGAGGGAAAATATTTATTTATTTATTTAGAACATTTTTACCCTGCCCCTCCTGCCACTGGTGGGCCGGGGTGGCTAACAAAATCATCCATAAAAATAAAATATGTTAAACATTAAATATTAAAAACAACGATAAAAATGAGGAGACAGAAAACCCCATACCACCCCCCACCCTCACCCTTCTCCCTCACCAAATGCCTGGTGGAACAGCCAGGTCTTACAATTACTGAGGAAACTTGGGAGGGAGTTCCAAAGGCGCAGTGCAGTCACTGAGAACACCCTGTCTTCCTTGGCCGCCCGGGAAACTCGAGGGACCTCCAATAGGGTGCCCCCAGATGACCGCAGGAGCTGGTCCAGAACCCGAGGAGTGAGGTGGTCTCACAAATAGGCAGAGTCCAGAACATGTAAGGCTTTATAGGTCAAAATCAACACTTTGAAATGGACCCGGAAGACTATCGGCAGCCAGTGCAGAGATCGGAGCACTGGTGTAATGTGCTCTCGGCGGCCCAGCCCCACCAGCAGCTGGATCGCTGCATTCTGCACTAGGTGCAGCTTCTGAGCCATCACCATAGGTAGCCCCATGTAGAGCGTGTTACAGTAGTCTAACCGAGAGGTGATAAAAACATAGATGATCATGGCCAGATCCAAAACCGAAACCAGCGGCCGAAGCCGCCGCACCAGGTGTAACTGGCAGAAGGCACTCCTTTCCACAGCCTCCACCTCGACATCCAGGTGGAGTTGTGTATTGAGGAACACCCCCAGGTTCTGTACCTGGTAAGTCAGTGGAGGGCAAACTCCCTCAATCGAGGGGTTGCCATCTCCACCGACTTGCCTACTAACATCACCTCCGTCTTGTCAGGATTAAGTAGCAGTCAATTAGCCCTCATACAGTCCCCCACAGCTGTCAGACACCGGGTAAGCACCAAGACATCCGGGCCTGGGTCGGTTGAAAATGAGACGTACAGTTGGGTGTCATCCGCATACTGATGACACCTCACCCTGTACCCCCTGATCACCTCACCGAGCAGCTGCATGTACACGTTGAACAGGAGAGGGGACAAGACAGAACCCTGCAGGACCCCACATGGGAGGCCTCGGTGAGATGAAAAGTAATCACCAATCACCACCCGCTGAATTCTCCCGGTCAGGAATGAGTGGAACCATTCAAGAACGATCCCACCCACCCCCACACTGTCCCGCAGGTGCATCACCAACATCTCATGTTCAACGGTATCAAATGCAGCCAACAGATCTAAGAGGACCAAAAATGTGGAGAGGGGAAGAGGGAGCAGACATCTCAGAGCCCTAAACAGGGTTGAACTCTTAAACTGTTCCTGTGTTGGAAGGGGTGAGCAGCTCAGCAGTATCTGATGAATGTATTGCTGGCCAATGAACAGTTCAAGCAGGCCCCAGCAGTCTCGTGGCATTCTGTGATCGCTCAATGCCTTCTGCCTCCCACAACCAATCAGGGGCGCTCTGAGGGAGGGCACTGCAATCCCTTATACTGCAGGAATGTTTTTTTCTCTCTGTTCTGTGAGATCGCTCTGCTTGTCAGGTTGAGTTTTACAGAACTGTGGTGATGGACACAAAAAATTCTCCCTAGCCCTCATTGTATTACTAATACCTTTCCTTCCTCATACCCTACATTTTACCTTTTCCCTTTCCCTGCTCTTCTCCTCCCCCCTGTACATTATATATAGATAGGTAGTATAGGTTAGATAGAGATATATATTATAGGCATATAGATTAGATTAGAATAGTTATATAGATCATTTGATCAGATAATAGGCAGTTCTCCTTTTCCCTTCCCCTGTCTCCCTTTGATTTAGATAGATAGATATTACATACAGTACATATTTTTTGACTGTGTGTGCACTTGTGTGTGCAATGAGAAAGGAAAGGACTAATAGTTCAGCCTCTGGGGCAGGTGGCCCTAGTAGAGGCTTTGGGCAGGCATGGACATGTGCGTGGGGGAGTTGGCAAGTCAGCTGCCACTTCTGCCACTGGTAGCAGCCCACTGCTGAAGCTGAAGATACCTGATTTTTTTCCCTCAAAGCAGCAGGTCTTATCAGGGGAATGTGCAGCAGCAGAGATCTTGGGAGTGGCATCTGTGGAAGGCAGGGGGTACCAGCCTTCCACTAGTAGCAGTGGAACTGGAGGAGGGAGTCAAGGGGAAGGGGTGAAGCAGCAGCAGTTCACACCCACCCTCCTGAATCACCAGCAACAGCTAGCACTGCCTGCAGAGATTTTTCACTTGGGCAGCAGCAGATATGGGGAGCTGCCGTAATTATGGTTCTGGGAGCAGTAATTAAATATGGTAATGTGGGTGCTGTTGCTGGGAGTGGTTCAGAGGCAGCCAAATCTCCTGGGCTCGCTTTTCCCTCTGACACTCCCCTCCCCGCCCCCAGGCCAAGGGATTTGGAGGATTTGGGAGAGGCAGTATTTATTTATTTATTGATTGATTGATATTACATTTTTTATGCCGCCCCATCCTGCCTCCGGCATCTCGGGACAGCTCACAACATATTAAAAACATTTCAAAACATTAAAATAAACAATAATTCAATGAAAAAACAATGTAAAACCCCACCCCCCTACTTTATCCTACCCTACCCTAACCCAAACCACCCACCCCATCTCCCACGGGAAAGGTCTGGCAGAACAGCCAGGTCTTACATTGTCTGAGGAAAGAGGGCAAGCCAGCAGCCAAATGGATCTCCAATGGGAGGGAGTTCCACAGCCACCACGCAGTCATGGAGAATGCCTTCCTCATAGTGGACACCCAGGAAACCTGGGGGACCTCAAGGAAGGCGCCCCCAGCAGACCACAGGGACTGCTCCAGGACCCGGTGGGTGAGACGGTCCTGCAGATAGGTGGGTCCCAAGCCATTTATGGCTTTAAAGGTCAGCAACAACACCTTGAATTGGGCCCGGAAGTCTACCGGCAGTCAGGTCAGAAAGCAAAGCACCGGTGTGATATGCTTGCATCGGCCCATCCCCATCAAGAGACGGGCTGTCACATTCTGCACCAGCTGCAGCTTCTGAACTGACACCAAGGGTAGCCCCACATAGAATGCATTGTAGTAATCCAGTCTCAAGGTAAGAAAAGCATGGATGACTGTGGCCAGATCCGAGTCTGAGACATATGGCTGAAGTCAAAACACCAGGTGTAACTGGTGAAATGCTCCCTTCGCCACAGCCGCCACCTGGGCATCCAGGTGGAGCTATGGGTCCAGGAGCACCCCCAGACTCCAGACCTGATAAACCAGGGGAGGGCAGACCCCATCAATGATGGGGGCCACCATTCCCTTGGCCCTCCCCACAACCATCACCTCCGTCTTGTCAGGATTAAGCCTCAGGTGGCTCATCCTCATACAATCCCCCACAGCTGACAAACACTGGGTAAATACCGAGACTGCAGGGCCTGAGTCAGAGGAAAATGAGAGATATAGCTGGGTGTCATCAGCATATTGATGACATCTCACTCCATACTCCCTAACAACCTCTTCCAGAGACTGCATATACACATTGAACAAGAGAGAGGATAAGATGGAACCCTGCGGTACTGCACACATGAGGCCCCGGGAGGAAGATGAAAGCTCCCCCAGCATCACACACTGAGTTCTCCTGGCCAGGAAAGAGCAAACCATTCAAGAACGGTCCCGCCAATCCCTGCCCAATCCCAGAGCCGAGTCACCAACAACTCATGATCAACGGTATCAAATGCAGCCGAGAGATCTAATAGGATCAGCAGGGTCGAACAACCCCGGTCCAACTCATGGGAGAGGTCATCGGCCAAGGCCACAAGCGCAGTCACCATACCATAACCCATACGAAAGCCAAACTGTGAGGGATTGAGAAAGTGAATCCACTTCAAATGCCCCTGAAGCTGCTGAGCCACCACTCATGCAATAAACTTCCCTAAAAAGGAAGGTTAGAGACTGGCCAATAACTAGAAAGGGCATCAATGAGATGGTTTCTTCAGCAGCGGCCGCACCACCGCCTCCTTGAGACAGTCCAGCAGCCCACCCTCCCCAATGGAGGCGTTGACTATCCCCGCCAACAACGGCCGCAATGTCTCCCGGCTAGCCTTAACCAGCCAGGACGGGCATGGATCTAGTTCACAATAGGTGGCTCGAACAGTCCCAAGAGCATCCCCCACATCTGAGGGCAACACCACCCGAAACTCATCCCATAAAATAGGACAAAAGGGACTTCTACTGCCTCTGACCTGTTCCCTGCTGGGAAAGTCACTTCAAAACTGTGGTGAATTTGAGCGATTTTATCTGCAAAAAAGTCCACTAAGAAATCACAGCAAGCATTCGATGGTTCTACGTCCAGGTGGAGGGAGGCCAGACTGGCCAGCCCCCTCACCACCTGGAATAGCTCAGCCAGGTGGGACTTAGTGGACACAATGAGGGCAGCAAAGAAAACCTTCTTTGCTGTCCTCACCGTAACGGCATAGGTACGTAACCAGACTCTATGCCGCAACCAGTCAACTTCAGTACGTGAATGATGCCACCATTGCTCTAATTGCCACCCTTCCTGATTCATCCACCACAGCTCCCCGGTATATCATGAGGAACTGCGTTGTCGGCAATTTGGGAGCAGACACCTGGGAGCCACACAGTTGATGGCCTCCGTTATCACGGTATTCCACCTGCACAAGAGGTCATTGAGTGAACAGCCATTGAGGTCAGAGGAAACATCCCCTAGATCTATCTAGAATATTTCAGGTTCCATGAGCCTTCAGAGGTGAACCAACCTAACTGGTTCCACACCCTCCTGGGGGTCGACATGTGCCGGGATATCTGCCCAGAGGAGATAATGATCCGTCCATGACAAGGGAACTGTTGATACTTCCCCCACCAATGGATCCCCTGCCTCACAGCCTGTGCAAAATATCATGTCCATGGTATGTCCTCCAACATGTGTGGGGCCCACTACTCTCTGAGACAGGCCCATGGTTGCCGTGGCGGCCATGAACTCATGCTCCGCCACTTCAAGACCGGCATTGGCATAGATATTGAAGTCCCCCAGAACTATCATCCTGGGGGACAGCAAGATCACCTCCGACACCAGCTCAGTCAATGCGTGCAGGGAGGCTGCTCTACAGGTGGGTACACGGTATATTAGCAGTACTCTGTCTCTGGCCAAATCCAACCCCAGATGGAGACCCTCTATACCCATGATACAGGGAATCTCCTCACAGACCAAGTATCCTTAAAAATAATGGCTACACCCCCCGTCCCTCCAGTCACGGATGATGCTGCACAAAGTACCCAGCCGGAACAAGATCAGTCGATATAGGCCTTGATTCATTGTCCAGCCAGGTCTCTGTGACACATGCGAGGTCGGCCGCCTAGTCCAGGATCAACTCCCACACCGCAGTCGACTTGTTAGCCACCAACCTCGCATTTATCAGCATCAAGCCAAGACCAGGGGCCCTCTGAACCCCGATCACCTCACCACCTGCCTGGGGGCTAGTGAGCGGGACAGAAACACACCATCTGTCCTGTCTCACAGGTCAAACCCACCTCCCAGAGGAACCATAATTCCCCCAGCCCAGAATGACCTCTATGGCTGCAGATCCCCCCATCCACTCCACTGACACACACCCCGGAGGCCATCCTGCCAGCCCCCCAAGGGAGATCCCCACCCCCAAAGCACCCCCATCCTCTTCTGTCACTGGAGTATCCCTCCCTCTCAAAGGGCTGCACCCCTCCCTCACACCGAGGGGGTCANGAACCATAATTCCCCCAGCCCAGAATGACCTCTATGGCTCTATGGCTGCAGATCCCCCCATCCACTCCACTGACACACACCCCGGAGGCCATCCCGCCAGCCCCCCAAGGGAGATCCCCACCCCCAAAGCACCCCCATCCTCTTCTGTCACTGGAGTATCCCTCCCTCTCAAAGGGCTGCACCCCTCCCTCACACCGAGGGGGTCAGCCCTTCCCTCCCTAACCCAGTCCCCTTGTCCCCTCCCTCAAAAAGGAAACCTGCCACCCCCACCCTAATCCCCCTTAAAACATCAAAAAAGCCTCTCCCCCTGGTCCTGCTAAGGACCATGCCTAGGGGTTGGTCCTTAGGTGCAGCAGCGCTGGGCGGTGGGCCACTTTTGACCGCACTGAACCCGGAAGTCCTGGCCATGCACCCTGGCCCCACACCCCTCCTCCGACTGGTGGAGAGAGGAGATGGTACCTGTGGGGTCGGGCAGCATGACCTTGGGAGGTGGCGGGTTGGTCTGGTGTCAGCGTCAGCATCCGGAGTAGCGTCAGAGGCACCCAGGTAAGCTGTGGGGAGGTGGAAGGCAGTGGCTCCTCCTGGGCTGGGCGGTGGGCTGCTTTTGGCTCCGCCAGGCCCAGAAGTCCTGGGGTTATCTAAGGGGTCCTGGCTGTCACTGACACATCCATTCCCACGAACAGCCCCCACAAATGGCTGTATTTGAGGGCATCCTTCCCCACCTTGGCAGCAGAAGCCCAGACTTGTTATTCTCCTCCCATGCTTCAACAAGTAGCGCAGGTCATCCTCTCCTCCCATGCTGCAAGGTGGTAGAAGCAGCAGCTTTAGCATGGGTGGTGTCATGGAGCTGGGCAGCAATGAGGGGAGTGAGGGGGAGGAGACTCATGATGCTCCTCCTCTGGGGACAAAGCAGTGACCTCCAGTGGTGGCAAGAAGAGTTCAGGTGGGCGCCCCAGGGGGCCTGTGTGGGATCACTTCAAAGAAGTGATCCCAGGTAACAGCAGTCAGGTGGTCTGCCTTCACTGTAGGAAGGCTGTGTGCTGTGGGAATAAGAGGTGGAATTTAAGTAACAATGACATGAATTCCCACCTGAGGACCTGGTATAGGGCTTTGCTGCTGCAAGATACATTTGACAGTGTAGACAGGAGTGGGTTCCCTGCTGCAGCAAGCACGAGCAGCAGCAGACCTTCCTCCTCTGTTCATAGCAAGGGGAAGGAGGGACAGCAGCAAGTCCCATCTTGAACCCCCTGTCAGCAGCAGCAGCAGCAGCAGCATCAGGCACAATGGAGGATCTGGGGGTTGGGCAGTTACGGCGTGGCAGAGTGCATCACCCAGCGGCAATCAAGATCACCAGGTGGGTGGGTGAGATGATTGCCCTGGATGATCAGCCCTTTAGCATCATTGAGGATGAGGGATTCCACCAGCTGTTGGCACTGCTGGCACCCCAGTACCAGCTTCCCTCATGCAGCACCTTTAGCAGGCGGGTGGTGCTCTTCCTGTACCAGACAGCCAAGGAGTGGGTGAGGGAGAAACTGGTCAGGGAAAGTGGGCCAGTTGTGCATTTCACAACAGATATTTGGAGCTGCTGAAATGCACAACATGCCTACCTGGCCTTGACGGCTCACCGCTATGGGTGGCAGGAGGAGGAGCAGCAGGTGGCAGGGGTGAGGGGGCAGGGTACAGGTGGGCCCTGCTTCACGGCCAGGTATTTGATGAGAGCCACACTGCCATCAACATAATGGGAGCCTTGGACACCATGGTGGAGGGGTGGCTAAGGGAGGAAGCCCCATTCTCCAGGGGGTTCGTGGTAACAGATAATGCTGCAAACATGAAGAAGGCAGTGCTGGAAGGCAGGTTCCAGCACATCCCCTGTGCTGCACACACCCTTCACCTGGTGGTGAGGGATGCCCTGGGCCTGGTGGAGAAGACAGCAGAGCACACCAGCAGCCCCCTTACCCTGTTAATTGAGAAGGGCAAGAAGATTACAGGGTACTTCAACAAGAGCGTTAAGGGTGGTCACCTCTTAAGGGAGAAGCAGGTGGAGCAGGTGCGCAGGAGCACGGCCTCATGCAAGATGTCAGCACCAGGTGGAACTCCACCTATAACATGATGGAAAATCTGGTGGAGCAGAGGCGGGTCCTGCACAAGGTAGTCTCAGAGGGGGAGACTGGGGTAGAAAGGTCATTATGACAGGAGGAGTTGACAATGATGGCCCAGACCATGCACTTTCTTAAGCCCTTTAAGGACGCGACAGAGAGCCTGTGTGCGGCCACGACCACTCTGAGCCAGGTAACCCCCCTAGTCCAAAGTCTCATCAGGAGGATAGAAGGCTTCCTGAGGGGCCATGGGGGGGGGGAGAGAGGAGTAGCGGCATCTTGTACCAGAAGTGGTGGCCCTGGTACAAAAGTTGAAGGAAGGGTTGTTTGACCCTCTTATTCACAAGGAGGTATACATACTCTCCACCATGCTGGAACCCAGGGTGAAGATGAGTGTGTGAGCTCTCATGTCAGACTTCACCTTGAGGAAGCATGCTCTTGTGGAGAGGGTGTGGGCAGTCAAGAGGGTGAGACAGTGGCAGCAGCAACAGGGCAGCCAGGAGGGGCAAAGCAGCAGCAGGAGGGCAGAGATGCAGAGCACCCCCAGCAGCAGCAACAACAGCAGCAGCAGCTCCTCGGCCATCACCCACACCAAATGGACCACCCCAGGGCAGGCAGCATTGGCACAGGCAATTGGTGAGGAGGTTGGCAGCAGCAGTAGCCAGAGGCAGCAGGAGCCTGACACTGTGGAGTGAGCAGTGGCAAAATACCTGGAGGAACCGGTGGTGGATCCCAGCAGCATTCCTCTTTTGTACTGAACAGAGAAGGGGGGAATATGGCAGGCCCTTACCAGGGTGGCACAGGAACTAGTGTCCTGCCCACCAACCGGTGTGCACAGCAAATGGGTGTTTTTGGCAGCAGGGAACATCATGAGTCCCCACCGTTCGAGGCTGGGCACTGGAATGGTGGAGCAGGTCATGTTCCTGAAGGTCAACCTGTCGCTGCTGGGTCTCCCTGACCTGGCAGTGGCCATGGACCCATAGTGAGTGTGGATGCACGAGAGAGAGAGAGAGAGAGAGAGAGAGAGAGAGAGATGGTCCCTGCTGCTAGAATGAGAGAGAGATACACTCCCTCCCATGCCGTCACCTGCAGTACATGACCAGAGAGAGAGAGAGGCGCCCTGCTGCTAGAATGAGAGAGGGTGGGGAGAGAGAGAGAGGTGAATCCTGCTCAAGCTGCCACGTGTCAGAATCAGAAAGAGAGCTCATCTGTGCTCATGCTCAATGACCACATCTAGCAGGAAACACCAGAATGAGATGAGAATAATGCACAACATAATTATGTGCCTGCCTGTGTCCCTCCCTGCACCTGCTACCACCTATCACAATGATTGAATTAATTGTGCCCCATCACGCACTAATTCTCTCTTTCTTTCTCCTATGCCCTACTCTCCATGGGGCAATCACTGGGAGCTTTCCAAGGCTCACCTCTCTGATACCCCACCACTCGGGAGCTTCCAAATGACTACCACCAACAGTAAGCGAAACCTATCCCCAAGTATCATATGTCACTGTGTAGGGGTGGGACACCGGGGAGAATACTGGATACCAGATTTATCCGTATCGGATCTCCCTGGTACCGTATTTACCGGTATCAGCATACCGGATTTTTAACATTGGCCGCATTATTGGAATTTTTACATTGCGGCTATTAACTTCAATGACCGCAATGTAAAAAATCCGGTAAAGTGGCCAATGTTAAAAATCCGATATTCCAGTACAGGTAAATATTGAATTTATCAGATTAAGCTGGTACACCCTAATACCGGTAATATCGGTTCTCGGGAGAACCGGAATTCCTACCCCTATCACTGTGACCCCCATTGGGCAATCTATCTGCAACCTGAAGATGACACCCCACCACTCAGGGGCTTCCCAAGGTGGACCCCCATGGGCCGATCTCTGTGCAAGAGCAAACACCCGCTGCTGCCCGCCTTCTGCTGCCAGAGACCACCCCCCTCTCTCTGGCACCCCTTCACAGAAACATGTCCTCCTGCTGCCGCCGTTGTTACTGCTCCTGCAAAGCTGCCACCTGCCTGCCTAGTGCCCACTCCTCTGATGCCACCTTCCAGCACCTGCTGCCAGAGAACCTCTTGAGGGATGAACTGTCCTGTCCCTTTCTTTTCCACTGTTTTACTTGAGGAAAGAGTGCAGATTGCTTCCGAAAGCATACGGAGAACTCTTATCAAAAGTGACAAGGGGAATGAAAACATTTCCCCTTCTCCATAAACTAAAAGCACAAAACATTAGACACCCTCCCCACCCCCACCTAGTCAATCCAGAGCTCTCAACTTCCACATTGTCACATGAATCCTTAGTGAGAACATGACCACTATCTGCTCATGCCAAGCAAGAAGTTTGAAATAAGTACTACCCTCCCACATGAAGGTCCAATCGCATGACCCTTCATATGGAAGGTTTCATCATAATGTAGCCACTCCGGTTCCTGAAATATGAATGATGTCAAAATATTTTAGCATAGCTGATGCTCACCATGATTGGGGTTGTCAAACAGCACGCATGTACATTGTATATGCTGAAATCCAGTTATTCCCATTTCTATTGGCTTTGGGGTTTTTAACCTTCTCCATCTGTCTCTTATAACGCTTTTCATTTGCGTCTGGTACTGGTTCCCTAAAGAACAGTGAAAATATATCAACATACTCACCCTTCCAGATTTTCTTCACTGTAACTTGCAGGAGGTGTTAATCAAAAGGGGCTGAAACCTCCATATATGGGATTACTGACTCCAAATACTGCTGGGGTGACCGCCCCCCAGCTTCTCACTTGGTCTACTGAAAGTGGGATTGGCACCCCTGTTGTACATTTGTTGTGGTGCCCCTTTGCCATACCACAGCACAGCTTGCCAATAACCTGGTATAAGGAGGCGTACCAGTAGCCCACTGAGGGATCATAGCAGGAGGTCTTCCCAGCTACCATTCCAATAGAAACACACACACACACACACATTCTTCTTTGCAGGGGCTGTAAACTGAAGTTGAATGCAAGTTAGGAGGAGGGTGAACAAATCCAAGAGAAGATCATTGCATAATCCCTTTCCCCCCAACTAAATTATTCCACTCAGTAGGTGCAGGGCACCTGTCATTGCTGACCCTGTTCCTGGACAGCATGCCAGTGCCACACTGCTTGTTGGCCCCATTCTCAAGCTGCCAACCACTGACCAAGATCCCAGATTGACAGCATCAGCTCCCAGGTTGCCTCCAACCCAGTGCCATCCTGATTCCCCCTCTCCTCTGTGAGAGAAGACTGAGGAGGGGTCGGTTCTTCTCCCTGATCAACCTCCTGCACTCTATTTTAAACCCTGTGCCTCCTTCCCGCAGAAGCTGTGCTCTCCTTGGGGGGGGGGAGAGGCCCCAGGCCCCACTGCCCCTCAAAGTCCATGAAGCAAGCATGCAGCCCCCAAATCTGCCACCCCTGATCCCTTACTGGGAGATCCCTTGGGTTCAAGGCCACCCTTGGTCCTACACCTCTCTAAAGGGGCTCACCCTGTCAGACCTGCTACCTAGGACTTGCATAGCTCCTCAGGCCTCGGGTAATTTCACAACCTCTGTGGTTGGTCAGGGGTGCCCAACTCGAGGTCCCCCGGGTATTATGGGTGGCAACGTCAGGGAGGGTGTTCTCAGTGGCCGCACCTAGGCTGTGGAACTCCCTCCCGATGGAGGCCCATTTATCCCTGGACCTCCCCTCTTTACAAAGATCATGTAAGACCTGGTTGTTCCACTGGGCCTTCGGGGAAACGGGGTAAGGGGGGCTGGGAGGGCATTTTTATTGCCTTTTAGAAATTTTAATATTATAATATTTTAGTTTTATGTATTTTATTGTATTTTATATGTTGTTGCCGCTCTGAGCCGCCATTGTGCGGGAGGATGCGGGGTAAAAATGCGATAAATAAATAAATAAATAAATTTATTTGGCATGTTCGACCCTGCCTTTAACCTACACCAATTAAAGAGACACCGACTTACTCCACCACCAAAGCCTGCACCAATGGTGCCTATGATGGGAATAAGCGGGGTGCTCCTTAACCACACACTAAACCTATCCATGGACCCCCTACCTGAGCCTGGGATCATACGAGGGAAGCACAATGCTTCTTCCACCTCTACCACTGCAGAAGCTGCAGTTTTTAAAGCTTCAGAGCACTCCAGGTCTCGCAGAAGGGCCCTTGTCAGCTTACGTGGGAAAGCAGAGCAACTGAAGCATCTTGGCTCTGCTCACAAACCTTCCTCCCCAGAGCAGGGAGCTTCCTGCCTTTCTTTATCAAGCATCTGGGAGTCTTTAAAAAGATAACGCTGATATTCCCAAGCCCAGGGCGCCTACCACCTGCCCTCATCTTGCCAGATAAAGGGAGTGGGCATAAACCCACCCATCCACCTCTATTGGCTGGGGGCAAGGGCAATTCTATACAAAAGCTTTAATTTATTCTCAGATCAAGCAAGTAACTACAAGGATGAATGAAATATAATTTTAGACCTATATTAATAGTTCAGTTGACTGTTTCAGCAACATGACAAAAGCTGACATTCCTCTTCAACAAGTATGTCAGGAGACTGTAGTATGGCCAAGTGTTAGGAATCCTTAAGAGAAAAAAAAATAACCTGAGAAAAATAAGTGGAAATTGTCTTTATTTTTCCTTTGGCCTATATATCCCTTTTAGGCACTTCTTCTTCTTCTTCTTCTTCTTCTTCTTCTTCTTCTTCTTCTTCTTCATTATCATCAATCCTGTCCTCTGTCTCTTATCTCTGCCATACTTGGGGCCAGATCAGCAACTACACTGACAAATTCTAAAATTCATATAATGATGTTCTTTGCTTCTATATTAGATGATAAATACATATAAAATCAAAAACATTGATGATGATGATGATGATGATTAATGTAGTGCCCAAAATGGGTATATAGATCAAATCAAAATTAAAGACATCAACAAAAATAAATAATAATAATGATAATGTTTTTGATATTATATGTATTATATCATTTAATATAGTAGCAAAAAAATCTTTTCGAATTTGTCAGTGTGGTTGATGATCTGGTCTGAAGTATGACAGATAAGAGACATAGTATAGGATCCTGAATCCATTGATGTTTATGGCAAAACTCCCACTGAGTGGGATACTTTATATTGGACCTACAACATCTATTGCAAGCTTTGAGCTTTTCAGAACTTGTCTTCAAACAAAAAAGTGAAGGTTAGAGCTGAGCCTGAACTGCATATAAAATAAAGAGACTGTTTCTCAAGAACTTTAAAATGTCAGTTAAAACAGCAGTTACGATCTTCTGTGATGTTAACTGTGGAGCACCTATATGAAAACATATCAAAATTGAGTTTTTTCACAAGTTTTTTTGTGTTCATGCTTAGAACAATGAGATTGTTGTTTCAGAGTTTAGGTCAGGGTAATTGAATTTGATTTTAGGTCAACAATACAACGCTATTGGGGCATATTTTTGATCAGTTTAATTTCTGTACAGGTTTAGTCCTTTAATAACTTGGTGCCTGTCTGTAAAAGACTCACATAAGTCCTTGCAGAACCAGATCCATAGGACTGGGGTATGTCATTGCAGGGACAGTGCTGGAAGTAAGCTGCACTCTTAGACAAGTGCTTGGCCCTTTAAGGGATCAAGATATAATTGCTCAGCTGCTGCTGAGTGGCTCTAGTTCATGGGGAGGGGGCGGAGTAAGCCAGCAGAGCCTCTGATTAAAGGGTTGAGCTGGGGAGCTTAGGAGGGACCACCATGGAGAGGCAGCTAAGTCTAAAGACTCTGCCTCATGACACGGGGTTCAGAAAGAGAAAGAACCTGTTCTAAGAGCCCCAGGGACAACCCTGGACAGAAGGCACCCAATTATTTTTCATTTTCATTTTTGTTTTCATTGTGAAAAAAAAAACTTTTGTTTTGGGGTTTTCTTTTAAAACATGTTCATCTTTGTAACTTTTTTTCATTTTAAAAATATCAATCAATCAATAATAAAAACTAAAATTACTGCACATGTGCAAAAATGGCCACTGGACCATTCTGTGTATGTGTGCCCTATTCATAAATGGTGGTGGCAGCATCACAGTCATTTTAGAAAAGGGCAGCCGGTCTGCAAATGTGCAGTGCCCATTTTGCACATGCACAGAACAGCTGCTCTGTTCCAAAATGGCGGTGAAGCTGTTGCTGCCATTTTTCAACAGGGTGCACATGCACTCAATGGTCCAGCGGACATTTTTGCACATGTGCAGTGATTTTAATTTTAATTTTTTTAAAAAGAAAATTAAATGAAAATTAATGAAAGTAAATGAATGTTGTTTGGTTATTAATTCATTTTAAGGTCTTAGTAACAAAAATGAATGGGGCTCCATCCATTTTAGTAATTATAAAAATGAAAATGAATTACACATCCCTATTTTGGCAGCTGGCAGGGGCCCAAGCTGGGAGGTCTCAGACTAGAGAGCCAATAACCTGACTGGAGGAGGATTGGGCCAGGTCAGGACGGACTTGTGTAACAGGTGCTTGGGAAAGGGAAGGATTGAATCTGTGAGATGTTGATCAGCAGATCTGGTAATCTGAAGGACTGTATATGTGAGATATAGGGTACTTTCAGACATGACGCTAACCACCCTTTAACCACCCTTGGTGGTTATTTATGCATGTTGCAGGGCTGCATAGGGCACCAATACAGCCCTGCAACATGCATAAATAACCACCAAGGGTGGTTAAAGGGTGGTTAGCGTCATGTCTGAAAGTACCTCTAGACCTGAGGTATGTGTATTGACCTGAGGCATAAGACACTAAATAAGGAGCATGAAGCTGAAGAAAATTGGGGAGCGATTCTGCAGAGTCTCAATGTCCTGTTACACAATCTTAAAGTAACAGTGTTAAAGAGATGACAATGATAATGATATATTGTTGCCTGGCTGCGGTGTGCAGTCAAAAGAAATAAAGTTACTTCTATTATTTTAAGGGGCTTGAAATATGTCAGATTAATATATGAAAAGTCTCACCAGTGATTAAGTGATCAAGCGTAGATTGTAATACTCTGACCTTATGATATTATTAGCATTATTATTCTTGTTTGTCCTCACAGAGTACAAGAATACTAATTTCCTTTTAGGGATTATAACATAAATTAATATACAATTATTAACTTCCCTCACTCCTTTTTATCTGCATAATATATTTATTTATTTATTGAATAAACACAGCTGTTGAGTTTGAAATACCTGTCACATCTGATGGCAGAAAGAAAAGACAAAGCACTTACTATGACACCTTTTATTGGTCCAAATTCTGTTGGTTAGAGAGATGACACAGAGCTATTCCTAAAGTGAGAAGGTGAGAAGTTCTGTGAAACTACGGCAGTGCATTCAGGTTTGGACAAAATAAAAATAAATGCAAAAAAGTCTTTCTGGGGTTCCATATTTGAAAAACAAATACTAGGGGTAATTTCAGACATTATGAAAAAGCCTTTGACCGCAGTGGATCACAATGGATCCCCTGTGGTGGTGGCATTCCCGTGAACATCTGTTTGACCCCCCCGCCAGATATTCACCACAGTGAATCTGTGGCAGGGGTCAAACCTAACCATGGTTCTGGATCTGGTTTATGGTTCTGGAGGTTGAGAACCATGGTTAGCTTGGCCATGATCCAGAAAGGGGCAAAAGTAACATCAATTACCTTGCCCCGGCCCAGAATCACACCACAAACCACGGTACGGGATTGGGTGCAGCGGCCTCATTACCCACTACGCCCGACCATCTCCCCGTGGGCAGGCAGCCAAGGGAGCGTGGGGAGGCAGGGCTGTGTGGCCACACATCGCCCCGCCCCCTCCCTGATTTCCCACAGTGATGGAGCCAGCATGTCTGAAGGACAGCCGGCTTTATCACGGACTGGGATCTGAGAGCGATCCCAGTCTGGGATTCAGCATGGTGGGTCTCTGGACCCGTCACATCTGAAATTACCCTAGGTCTGTGTATTCGGGGTTCGAGTGAACCCAACATTTACTTTAAAAGGTAATATCCAAGATTTCAAACTGGACCCCCGAAACAGCAGCACATAACCAGTTTGGAGTTGGGCTACTCTCTGAGGCCACTTTCAGACATGCCCCCCTCCCATATTTGGGCTGCGGGGGGGGGGTATGCACAGCCCGAATATGCATGGGGATTAGCTGGTCTGAAAGGCCCCCACACGCGGCTTTGCTGGCAGAGTCACGCGGGATGCAGAGAAGGAAATCGAGCTCTGCATCCCTGCCTGTCTCTGTTGGAAAAGCCGTGCACGGGGGCCTTTCAGACCAGCCGATCCCTGTGCATATTTGGGGTATTCCCCACACCCACAGCCCAAATATGGGGGGGGGGGGCATGTCTGAAAGTTGCCAAAGTCTCAGCTTAGCCACCTGCTTGGGGTCCCTGTAGTGAGTGCTCCCAACCTGCAGAGAATGTCCTGTGATGTCTCAGAACTGCAGTCTGCAGCACTTTAGCCAGGCCCAGCCTAGTGGAATTTTATATTATATACTTAATATAAAAGTAAGCATTGGGTGAAAACAGACATGACGCTAACCACCCTTTAACCACCCTTGGTGGTTATTTATGCATGTTGCAGGGCTGTATTAGTGCCCTCTGCAGCCCTTAAACATGCATAAATGACCACCAAGGGTGGTTAAAGGATGGTTAGTGTCATGTCTGTTTTCACCCATTGTAAACAATGTTGCATCAGCATTAAATAATTCGTTTCTTTAGAAAGCATGTCTTAAATGTTTCAGATTGTTTCACTGAAAAGAAAGGAAAGCAAACTTAATTTTAAAAAAAATTTAGGCTATAAAATTCCTTTTCTTCAATCTGCAATTTTTTTATGATCAAAGTTAATGTTACTTGTGAACTTTGCCAACTTGATGCAATCGTATTTTAGAGTGTAGTTGCCATATTTATTCCAAATATAGCATGAATTAACATAAAATTCCTAGTCTACTTTACTCTTTCCTCTCTGCATAATATATGTATATATGTAAGTGTATATATCCCTCCTGTGCCTGAGTAACTGAGGGCATTTTCTGATGTTACGAGATCACGCTCAACCACGGTGAATCCTCACATGGTGATAGTGATCCCGTAATGTCTGTTGGGGGGAACGGAAGTTCACCCTCAGATGTTCACCCTCATGAATCGGGGGGGGGGGATCACATTCAACATGCAAAGGGAGGTCCTGGCTGGACCATCTCCATTTGCATGTTGAATGTGATCCCCCCCCCCATGATCAAGGAGACCATAACGTCTGGCCCCCTACCTGGAATCAGCGGCGGGATTCCAGGCGGAGGTCAATGTGGGCGGGCTCTGCGGCCGCATTGGGCGTGGCACCCGCCCATCTCCCAAGAGGGTGGGCAGCCTAGGGAGCATGGGAGGGCAGGTCCGTGCAGCCGCACATTGTGCTGCATGGCCTGCCCCACCCCCGGATTCCCCCCCAGGAGCGGCCAACACATCTGTTGGCCGTTACGTGTTGGCCCCAGCAGGGAATCATTAGGGTGTTTCCGTGGCAGGGCGAATTGAGCCCCATCACATCTGAAAATACCCTGAGTGACTAATAACTGTTTGGGGGTCAAATTGACCCCCATTAATAAATAGCTGAAAAATAATGAATGTGATTGATTTGAAATGGACTCCAGGTTTTTTTTTTTTTAAAAAACAACAGTTTATTAGTATAGCAACTGAAAAACAGATATAAATAACAAAGCCCCATGGTATTGGGGGTCACCATGATCCCTCATGTAAAGCAGCACAACTAACAAAAATGGTACAGGGGGTATTGTTGACGCCCCCACCCCTCCAATCCAGAAAAGGAGAGGAGGAGCCAGCTCAAAAGTCTTGAGCTCACAGTAGGATGGCCAGATATGCCAGGAGGACATTTATGAAAAATAAAGAGCTTCATTGTTTTCAAGTGAGCTCCAATACTCACAGTAAATGCATCAACACCCCTGATGCAGAATTAATAGGTATTGTTCCAGCACAAAACTGCTAATGGCTGTGATTAAAGCTGCTAATGGCTGTGATTTTAAAAAACAGTGTCAAGAGTTCACTCTAAATAGGTCTTAACTGCTGTGTAAAGATAAGGAACAATAGCAGTTGGCAACTTGACTTTTCATTGGGGGTCAATGTAATCCCCCAAAGCAGTTTATGGTTATATTTTCCAATGACCTTTGTGAACTCAAACTAAGTGCTACATTTTTTCCTTCACCCTCCTTGAGGGTTTTAATTAGGAGAGCAGGTGCTGGGTTAAGTTTCATTTCTTTAAAAGACACATGCATTTTAAGAATATATGTGCAAGGGGTCAAAAAGACCCCGAGTGCAAAGGGCGTATAGTGCTTTCATTTTCCCATTGGCTTACATTGGGGGTAGAAAGTACCCCAGATGATGAAATGATAAAAACCTCCATTTTAAAAAAATGGGGAGGGGGGAGGAACATGAAACAACTTAGGACAGTTGACCTCACACTTCTTGAGGAATACATGGGGGAACAAGTGGTTCAGGCTTGCCAAAGCCATTTTATGATTTTTTTAGCAGCCTTGGGGGTCATAGAGACCCACGATGAAGACAGAGATATGTATGTGTGTGTGTGACACACACACAGAAAGAGGGAGAGTGGCAGAAGGAATGAGAGGAAAGTGGTGAGCAGAAAAATGTATGAACTGTAAATCTCTTGACTCCCTATCCACTTCCCCAAAAGACCCTCTCATTTTACCCTTAGCCAAGCAATTTCCAGTTAAATAAAAAAAAATGCAAAGATATATTGGATGGACTCAAGTTACCTGATGAGCTGGGATATGCAACAGTTGGCAAATATTTCAGGCAGTTTAATGGTTTGCTCTCTGCCCTCTGACCCCAGAAATAGGCCTGGGAAAGATATGTTTTCAATTTTGCCATCTGTGTTTTTCACACTGATATAAAATTGTATAAGGGAAGGATGAAATTAGAGAGATTTTTCAGAGTCCACGTTGCTTGGGAAACCACTTCCATGGTCCACATATTCAGCACATCTGTCTTACTCTGTACATGTCTCCTTGAGAGGCAACCTTAAGACGTTTGGCACAAAATTTAAAAACATGGGGGCATAAATGAGAAGAGAACACCTTTTTATAATGCAGGTGTTAAAAATGTCCTTTGTTCTCCTTTTTCTTTGAGCTTTACTACTGAATATATACAGTTCTTGCTGAATGATTTTGTAGCAATGTATGTGACACCTCAACTGTGCTAGGAATGATGGGGACAGCATTAATATGAACTTGTTTCAATTCACAGGATTTATGACCATCATGTATAAGCAACAAAAACATGTGTATAAAGTTTAAACTGTCTCCCTTAAAATACACTACCTAGACTGTACTTTATCAAATGTACGTGTATTTCCATCATGTCATAGTTTTTGTTGATTTTATCCATTTTCCTTTGCTAATGGGCCATACAAATGCACCGTGCCCAAAGGCAAACAAACAAACAAACAAACAAATATATTTATTAATAAATTCATGAATTAAATGCCAACATGACCCCCATTAGCAATCATCCTGTCCCATTTGAAAACATTGTTGGTATATTCAGAAAGATGAGTGTAAAATGGCAAAGTGCCTGAGGGCTGCTATGCCTTTAAGAGAGCACAGCTAGCACAAGCAACTGATGGTGCTAAGGAACCTGCAGACACTCTGGTAGTGCAGGACAGAGCCTGACAGGAAATAGTTGTGTTTGTTTTGTGGCCCAGTCTATGAAAGAAAGATGCAGAGCCAGAGAGAGGGCAGTTGAGAAGAGTGGAGGTAGACTGTGAACTCCTGTGAAAGACCCAGAGTAAGGCCAGAATTGTCTGACCTGGGGAACTCAGGTAGGCGATCAAGGACTGCCTGGACTTTGAGTAACTAAGAGACTTGCTGGGGAAGTAGAGCCCAGGCTGGGAGCCTGTTACAGAGAGCTCAAACAGATAGCAGTTGCTTGGAGATACATAAGGTGAAGATTAGAGCCAATAAAGGGACTGTTGAGCTGAATTGCCCTGAGTTAGTGACTTATGGGGCCCCGATCGTGCATAGACTTAGTGCTGGTAAGTCCCACCCTGCTACAATGAGTCTTATGCTATTTCTATACTGCCCCCTCCTGCCCAATGGTAGATCAGAGTGGTGTACATCATCTATAAAACATCAAATATGAAAATAAAATACATAATAAAATAATATTGCATTAAAAAATCCACAAAAAAAGAGGTTTGGTAAAAAATAACAAGAATACCCTTAAAATAAAACAAAATAATAAACCTCCCACCTACTACCCGTCCCCCTCAACAAATGCCTGGCAAAATAACCAGGTCTTGCATTGTCTAAGGAAGGAAGGGAGATCTGGAGAAAGGTGAACCTCCACCGGGAGGGAATTCCTTATCTTCTCTCCTCATCCTTTCTCTCCCCCCCTCATTCTTCCTCTCCCTCTTCCCTGTCGATCCTCATTGATGGGGTCACCATCCTTCCCATACCCCAATCCCATAGCTTAGGGTTCATCTTTGACTCACCCCTTTCTTTTAAACCCTACATCGACTCTGTTCCAAACCCTATCACTTCTCCCTCCATTGGTCTCGTCACCGCAGGACTCCTTGGTTTACTGAGGGACTGCGGTGTATGAAGCATGTAGGCAGGAGGCTAGAGCGACGCTGACGTCGGACTCGATCTGACTCTGACCGTCTTCTCCATAGGGCCCATTTGCGGTCCTATGTTGAGGCTGTGAGGACGGCAAGGAAGGAGTTCCTTGCTGTCCTCATAGCGTCTACGAAGTCATGCCCAGCGGAGCTGTTTCGGGTGGTGTGGGGGCTGGTTAATCCGGCCTCCCTCCGCCTTGATGGAGACTTGCCCCAGGCCCGCTGTGAGGATTTTGTCAACTACTTTGCAGACAAGATTGCTCGGATTCAGACTGACTTTGACGCTGGATTAATGGCAGTAGGGGAAGAGCGCGGGGGGACGGAGGCTCCAGCTGGTCCAGCTTTGTGGGGAGAGTTTCGGGAAGTGACGCCGGCCGATGTGGTGGATGTCCTGGGGTCTGTGAGGGCCAC
>QEPC01000529.1:6165102-6211103 GCA_003113815.1 Sphenodon punctatus | reverse complement strand
ATACATATATATATATGGATATGGATATGGGATGGGGGGGATAGATAGATAGATGAAGACAGTTGTAGGAGTTACCTTAGTGATAGAGATAGCGTTAGTGATTTAGTTTTAGTGTTTGTAGGAGTAGGTCTGTGTAGTTATTAGATAATCCATTTACTTCAGAGCATTTAGAATAGTTAATAGTGGTTAAATTTAGTGTAGACAGATATATATAATATTAGATTAAAAAAAAACCAAGAAAACCCCATATAAAAACCAAAAAACCAAATAAAGAACAAAAGAAAACCCAATAAAAAACCAAAAAAACATATACAAAAAACAAACAAACCATAACAACACTTCCCGAACGGACGAACGGACGAACTTAACAGCCGAACAGCCGAACCGAACAGCCGAACGGCCTAACCGAACAGCCTGTTCGGACGAACGAACCGAACATCCGAACCCGAACTCAGCGAACGAACTGAACGAACGAACCGAACGAACGAACTGAACAAATCCGATCCGAACAAACCGAACCAATGAACCGAACGCAGCCGAACTGAATGGCCGAACCCGAACTGCGATCTGTTCGCCCATCCCTAGTGTTAACAGTCACTAAACATTTTGCAAGCAATTAAGCCATGTAAAAAGTTTCATCCCTTTATTTAAAATGTGAAATAGGGAAATATAATTATTTGAAAGGAGAACAGGGACGTACAATTCAAACACAACTTTTAGGCACTTCTAAATAGGGCTGAAACTTGGTATTCAGAATTACACATATTTTTACCAAGTATCCATGGTACTTGTTGACTTAGTTTTACCAAGTATCAAGTAATTGAGGAATTGGCCCGTTACTCAGTACGGTACTCAATAACTCCTCAAATGAGGAAAGGAGCAGTGAAGGGAGGCATGGGGAAGCAGCGGACATGGAAGAGAAAAGGGGGAATGTGGAACAGGCAGGAAGGGGAACAGGCACATATACCCCCTTAAAGGGGCTTTCCCTGCCCCTATATAAGGGGACTCAGTACACTGAAAAATACCGAGTATTTTACCAAGTACTGAGTATTCGGCCGTGTTACCGAGAATTGGCTGAATTCGGAAATACTTGCAAATCTTTTTTTTACTATTCAGATCAATCCTACTTTTAAACATTAATCCATAAGTGTCAACGGTTTTGTAACTTTGGGTGTCTTTAGACAGAACGTCAACAGGTGTCTGAATGCATGTTTTGATTTTGATATACACTGATTTGGCCCTGTGTTCACCATGTGGCGCTGCTTTGACACACAGCCCAGCTTTGTGCAACTCGGTGTTTTGCTCATCACCCGATCTCAGCATGCAAGCACTGCTGCCTTGTTCCCATTATGTACCTGCTAACATGCCACACAATATCATTAGACACAATGGGTATTTTCAGATGTTACGAGATCACAGTCAACCACGGACAATCCCCCATGGTGGCGGATGGTCCCATAATGTCGGGTGGGGAGTCCAGTGTCCAGTGCACAACTTGGAGTTAATCCGGCCACAATCCAGGGTACGTTTTTTCCCACCCACAGTTAACATCTGGAGAGTGGAAACAAACATGACACCACCGTGGGTGGCCATGCCGGAGTAAGCATGTCCACCCGAGGAAGCATCACATTTATATTGTTGTTCGCCACCCTGGGCTGCCCTATGGGCAGGAGGGGCGGGATATAATAAATAAATATACCGTAAAAATGGCAAATGTTACGGCAAATGGAGTTTTTTATAAAACTTTTTTGTGCTCAGATAACAAGTGCAAGGAATTAAATTAAGAGACTGTTAGAGATTGTTTTTAGTCTGAACTTGGGAACATGGTGATGTTTTTTTCTATTCTGACATAGCAACCAGATGTTTTGAGAAAAATGGCCATTCCCACTTAAAAGTTGTTCTGTATCATTCTGATAAGGATCATTTTCTGTTCTGTATCATTCTGTTACAGGTCGTTCTGATACAGATAATAGTATAGAATAAGAATACTGGGTATCAAGTCAATCATTTTCTGAAAGCAAGAGCATTGCACAAGTGTAGTTGATCAAATATGGTTTGGCCTTTCATAAATGGCTGTCTCTTCCTGTTAGGAATGACACCATTTCCCCCCAAAGCCATAGACAACCCCCACCCCCCTTGGTAGCACGAGACACAGGTCAAAGTGTGCAAGGGAACAGAAGGGGGGAAAGGAAAAAGAAAAGGAAAAGGAAAGAAAGGCCCCATGCAAAACCGGTCTGGTCAGAAAGGATAAGATAATGGAAAAAGGGAGACTCCTGGGTAAATAATGGAGCAGTCAAAAACAGGTGGCCTCCCTCTTTTGCGATGAGCCCTCCATGGCTGCCCCAAACTCTGAGCAAGCAATACATCTATCATTAGGCTGATAGCTTCATGCCTGTTTAAGAATAGCCTCCTTCCCCTGTCTATAGAAACTCTCTTTTGCCCTCTTGTTCATCCAGTCATGCCTCCCATTGAAATTCTCTAAGGCTCTATTTCCCCCAAAACATCACACAAGGGTTTCTCTTTGGGACCCCTTTTGTGCAAGCCCTCCTGCCCCACCTCTAAGGACCCTATAACTGCTAGGGATGGATGAACGCGGTTCGGAAGTTCGGAGTTCGGCCCGAACTCGGCCTGTTCGGACGACTGAACCGAACCGAACTTCTGAACATGAACTGAACTCAATCTGAACGGCGAAATGACCAAACAGTTCAGTCAGTTCGGATCGCGTTTGGGTGAGTTCGGGTGGCAAAAAAGGTTCACTGTAAGGTCAAACGTGACAGGGAGGGGTAGTACCTGTCTCTTATACACATCTAGATGTGTATAAGAGACAGGCCTCCCCCCTTCCCAACACCTTCTGAGCTAGTCACTGTTCCTGAACAGCAGGCGTTGAGTAGGATTATTAGATTGCTTTAAGTTTCATTTCAGTTTTGTACTGAAATGAAACTTAAACCTTAAACTGAAACCTTGTGTTTGTGATTCCCCCCCATAGATAGATAGATAGATAGATAGATAGATAGGGATAGTAGTTGTAGGAGCTAGCTTAGCGATAGAGATAGCGTTAACGATTTAGTTTTAGTGTTTGTAGGGGTAGGCCTGTGTATTTATTAGATTATCCGTTTAGTTCATAGAATTTAGAATAGTTAATAGCAGTTAGATTTAGTGTAGATATATATATATATAATATTAGATTAAAAAAAAAAAAAACGTTACAAAAACCAAAAAACCAAATAAAAAACAAAAGAAAACCATATAAAACCCAATAAAAAACCAAAAAACCATATAAAAAACAAAAAAACCACCCATAACATTTCCCGAACGGCCGAACCGAACGGAAGAACGGACAAACCAAACGCAGCTGAACCGAATGGCGATCTGTTTGCCCATCCCTAATAACTGCCCTTGTCCCCATAAGAAATTTGGGTTATTCTTGAACTCAGAGTAGACACAAGCAGGTTACTTTGTGTGTTCTTGCCTCAAGGATCTCTCCCAGACCACCACCACCCTTGGTCTGTCCAGCTTCTCCCCCCACCCCCCAAATTCAGCTGGATCTACAGGGTCACCTGTCCCTTTTCAACAGGACTGGATATGTAATGTTGGTTCTTTCCCCCACCTTTTTTCCCCTCCCTTCCTCTCACAACGTCCATTTACACCAGGGTAACCAGACCGGAGAGTTTTGCTCTGTGAATTATTGTGTACGTATATCAACTGTGCTTGGGGGGAGAATATAGAAAATTACTTGTAGCATCCTAATTGGCCCGTGGGTGAACTTGTTATGTATTATACTTAGTTCTTTATCAATAAATCTCCCTCATTTTTATTGGAGTATCCCCTTTCTGTGTTGGGGTGTGAGAGGAAAATTCCAGCCAGCTGGCAGTGCATCACATCCTCTGACTGAAACCAGTGGACACGCACGGATCCTTTCTTTTACTTTGAATACATTCAGCTAATTCCCACTAAATTTATGAGGTCATTTGAATATTGGGGTACCGACCCCCAATATTCACTTGTGGAGTGGGTCTGTGTCCTAACACTCCTCAGGTCAAAGCTGCATCTTAGCAATAGGGAGTAGGGAGGACACTGGGAAAAAAGAAGGAAGGAAAGAGTGCCTAGTAGATAGCACTGCAAACAGGCACCACTCCTCAGTCATCAAATTCTCCAAGTACTATCTTCAGCTCCATGCAGCCATCTTCCTACATCAGTCGTAGCAGAGAAAGACTAGAGCTGCAACAGGCAGGATATTTGCTACCCACATACCTGGACTTTGTGACAGCCCATCTGACAGGCTGTCCTAAATTATGGGAATCACCTGAAGGTAGCAATTATACATATATAAACAGGCACCCGAGTTCACTGCACCAAAAATCTTAAATTTGTCGGTGCATCCGAAATGAAGCAAGGACAACATTTTGGGTTTGAAAGGCCGCACTCTTTATTCAAATTGGAAATAGGCATGGTGGGGTTAATTGCTCTCAGGCAATTCCGGTCCAGTGCTAACTTCTATAAAGGGGGACATAACAACCCCAACAAATGGGAGGCTTGGATGTACCCTCCATAACCCCCCTTTTTTACCTAACTCAAGCGTCTCCCCTCCGGCGTTGGCTAACGGCTGCCTCCAGAGGGGACGAGGTCCTTCCAGACCCGAGCCAAGGATTTAAGTTACCTCCAGCTTGAAGACCGCTCATATCCCTTCCTGCCTTTGCCAGCAACTCACCTTGGGAGGTTAACCCTGTGGCTGGCCGTGCCCAGCCTATGCCCCAGGTTTTCCCCTCACATCTCTTAGGGAGATGCCTCTTTTACTACATATTATTAAAACTTACTACAGCACTGGACCCCTGACACAAAGGGACCGCCACCATTTACCGTGGACGGGCCCGGCCCCCACCCTACACAATCCCTCTTAACCTAAAACCTCTATCAACTTGGCTTTCGAAGTCACCAAATAACAGTAATTCCCCACTTCCGATAGGTGAACCCCATCACCTTGAAAGTGCTCTGGAGTTCTATGCGTGATTGCCACATGGGACACTCGGTGCCCACCCCAGAGGGTGATCCACCTCCTGATCTGTCTGTTTACCTTCCGCTGAGCTCTATCCACTTTCCCCGGGTGAATGGCCTTGTCCCAGCGTAATCGCGCCACCCAATCAGTCCACACTACCACCACCCCGGGGAATATTCTCTCCAGCTCCATAATGTCCAATTTAACTTTAACAATTAAACCTAATCCCATGTTTTGTGTCAAATCATTTTCACCGAGATGGATTACCACCACATCTGGCGTGGCCCCTCTTGTGTTGACCCTGCAGGTGGGGAGCACCTGGTGCCACCGCATTCCGCTGCGTCCCATCCATTGAATTCCTGCTCACGCAGACATTCCCAGCTGGCTTCCCCAAGAAGACTGTGCATCTGCCTTTCCCGCCCATCACACCAGGCTGTGGCCGAAAATCCAA
Source organism: Sphenodon punctatus (assembly GCA_003113815.1). Taxonomy (NCBI): domain Eukaryota; kingdom Metazoa; phylum Chordata; class Lepidosauria; order Sphenodontia; family Sphenodontidae; genus Sphenodon; species Sphenodon punctatus. Next base: position 6,205,659 of record QEPC01000529.1, on the reverse strand, counting down.
ATTGCAGTTCTACGGTGATGCTGCCCGGTACCTGGGTGCATAACAACATTAAACATATTATTGTGAGACACTGCGCACATAAGACTTGTACGCCCGGGACTGCCAACGCCCTACCTCTCTGATCCGTTGTTCTGAACAACCTGCTTGAGCCGCAAAAGAAGCTGCCCCGATCCTAAATGAGTGGGACCCATAATCCAGAGGTGGAAATTCCAAATATCCCAATGCTCTTCACATCACTCCCATGAATTGCTGACGAGTCACTAGACTCCCGTTCCTGTGTTTAAACAGCAGTCCCCCCACTGCAGGTTGGTGACCCTTGTATTCCCGATATGCCCTTACTGGACAAAGTTCGGGCGCCCCAGCCTGATTCAGGTGAACGACTCAACCTCGGCCTAGCTGGTCAGTTTTGGACCGCCTCAGCCGTATCGCCAGCTTGCCCCCACTCTCCTGCACATCATCAATGGACAGAGCCCTATTAGTAGTATCCTTTGAGGATTCTGACACCAACTCACTAACTCAGAATGCCCCCCAAAATGCTATTTTAAACAAGGCCCCAAACAAAACTACCTCAAAACCGTCAAAGCACACAGCCGGGAGGGCGCAACCCAACCTCACCAACAACGAGGGGGTGATAGGATTCCTGGTGTCCAGCTCCCTCGGAGTCTCCCTAGCCCAACCTTGCAGCATTCGACGAGCAAAGAAACCTTGATCTGGGGGGGGTGCCCCGCCAGGCGACTGACAAATCCCAGGACCGACAGTTTACTCGCAATGGTTCCCACCGCAGCACCAGCCCTCCTGAGGGCCATGACAAATTGCAACATCTGCCCCTTCGTAATGGGAAACAGTAACGCCCAACCTTGTTGCCACCTAAACTGCTGGAACTCCTCGAACGTCCTCTGATAGACAGCCTGCGTCTGCACCGCCAAGATCCCTGGATGATCTTGTACAGTTCTAAGATCCAAGGCTCCACAGCGCCTGCGGGGGGGGGAGGGAGGTCCGGTGTTTTTCTGGCTCCCGGGACCAAGGAGCGAAATCACTCCATCTGGAAGCGAGAAAGGGCATCGGCTGCGCTGTTATTCACCCCCGGAACATGCTTGGCCACAAACAAAATGTTGTGCCACAAGCACTCCCACACAAATGCCCTAACTAGCCTCATCACCCTTTGGGAATGTGATGACATGGAGTTGATCACATGGACAACTGCCATGTTGTCACACCAGACAATCACGGCGCTATTCGCCAATTCCTCTCAAGAAAACCCCGAAACCATACCCACCGGCCGCATCTGAATGTACCTGCAGCTCAGCTTCCAGCAAAAGGTCCTCTCTCCAGAAACTTGTCCCATTATACCCCTCTAAAAATTCTGCCCATGTCTGTAAATCCTCCTTCATGTCCCGCGTCAGTCTTATGTGGTAATGCGGTTTAAGATCCCCTCTAAGTTTCCCGTAAAGAAGCGACAAAAAGGCCCTGCCTGGCGCCACCACTTGGCATGCAAAGCTCAGGCTACCCACCAATGATTGCAACCTCCTCACCGTGATTTCTGCTGCTACCAGGGATGCCTCCAACTTTGTCTTAAGCACTACTAGCTTGGATTGTGGGAGTCGCGAGAGACCCTGGACTGTGTCCATTTCGATGCCCAAGTATGTCAGGGTCGTTACTGGCCCTTCTGTTTTTTCCGGGGCCAATTGAATACCTAATTCTTCAGCTACCCTCACAAATGTCTCCATTAATTCACGACACTCAGACATCCCTGGACTGCCAATAAACAGGAAATCATCGAGGTATTTCCTGACTACATATCCTGTTGCCCTTTGCTCCACCACCCACTCTACCAAAGAGCTAAAATGCTAGAAAGCAGAGCAAGAAATGGAGCAACTCATAGGCATGGCCCGATCAAAATAAAACTGTCCCTCGACATGAAAGCCTAACAGATGGAAGCTGTCTGGGTGTACAGGGAGCAACCGGAAAGCCGACTTAATGTCGCACTTCCCAAGGAGCGCTCCCCTGCCGGCTCCCTTCACCACCCGCTCAGCATCATCAAATGGGACATAGTGCACAGATGTAAGTTCACTGGGAATCGCGTCGTTCACTGACTTCCCCGGTGGGTAGGACAGGTGGTGAATCATCCTAAACTCTCCGACCGCCTTTTTTGGCACAAGGCCCAACGGTGAAATGACGAAGTCCTCCAATGGGGGCGAAGGAAAAGGACCTATCCCCCATTCTCTCACTTCCTTGCTCACTTTTTCCCTAAGGATGTACTCCATACCCACAATGCACTTTAAATTGCAGGGGATATTACCTAACTCAGCCTTCCCTGCCGGTATCTTAAACCCATAACGAAACCCATTAACTATATACAACACCTCTGCTCTATCGGGGTAGACTCGTAATGCTCTCTCTAACCTAGCCACTCTAACCAGGGTTGGGCCCCTTTTGTACATTACTCCCTTGGGCACCCACATGCCCCCCTTTTCCCGGGGGGGGAATACGGCATGGGGCTTACTCCCCCCCGACCGTCCTTTTGCACAGGCTGATGTGGCATGGTTTCCTCCACATATCCCGCATGCATGTCTATACTTACACACGGAACGCCTGCACCTCCCATTGCAGGCAAATTCATAGCACACCGGTGCCATGGAAGTTTGGGTCTTCCGGCCCTCGCTCCGAAAGGGATAGTTGGATGGTGCCACCCCTCCCTTTGTTAATACATGCCCTGTATTGGTCCTTATCCCACTAGCCGTACCCGTCATGCTATCCAACCATAAGTCAATAGCATGGACATCCCAACGAAGCCCTGGTATATAAGCCGCCCTATGCCTAAACACTTCATCGTACCTAAGCCAGACCCCCGAGGGACCCATATCATAAGCACGCTGAATAATGTTTGCATATTTCATCAGGGCATAAGCCATGTCTGGGTAGGCCTGCGTTATGACCCCTTGATAAACCGCAAATGCCAAGGTCCAATTGACCCAATTGCGATCGACCTTCAGACGCCTAAATTTCTCCTTGTCTTTCTTGTTGTCTTTCTCTGATGGATCCGGCAAAAGATCCGTGAACAACAGGGAAAAAATATCCAGGTATTCCCCCTTCCATATCTTTTCCCTTGCTGTCTGCGACAAATGCGCACCCAATGGGGCAGATACATCCCCGTACCCTCCCCCCAGCGGGGGGGCGGCCGTACCCACTGAACCTCACCGGCCCACCCCACTGGGGGCTGGGCCCACACTTGCAAGGCCTGATTCCTATAGGGACTGGCTGCTGACCCGGCACCACTACTTACTGCGGGGGATAAACTCTGGGGCCCGGGAGCTGGGAACCAACCCCCATTCCACCAAAGTCGAGGGGTCTCCATCCCACTCTTTCCTTCCTGAGCAGTTGTCACCCTCACTGCTGGGGTCAACGTGGATCCAGCAAGTCCCGGCCCCCCAACCTGACCTTGGTCTCCCAAACCCTGGGACCACGTCCCCCCCGTAGGTCCCCCTATCCCTAACCTCACCTGGGGCATCACCGGGGACCCCCCGACTCCACCCCGCACCCCCATGACCACATACCTGCCTGCGTTGTGCCCAATGTTAAAGGTGACAATTGGTACGTCTGCGCCATCGTGTGCAATCCCCTCTCCAAGGAAGCGATTCTCTCCAAAGCCTCCTGCACTCCTGGTGCCATTGTGTCCTCACCAGAGCCCCCTGCCTCCTGCTGCTGGAGGCAGGGGGAAGAAGGACCTACTGGCAGAAGGAAGAGACCCCCCCCGCCACACTGCCCGCCGACAGCAACAGCGATGTTGCCCTACCCGCAGACTCTGCGCGTTCACTTGTCACCTGCTCACTTCTCCTGGCCCTTTGGGGTGGTGGGGGACTCCCCTCTATATCTGACCAGTGGGCCAGCCTCCCGCCTCCCCCACCACCTGGGCAGAGAGACCTCGTCTTCCTGCAGTGAAGGGGCAGCCGTCAACGGAATCTGGCCGCTCTGCCCCCATCCTTGCCCCCATTGGGGAAAAACTCCCCCTCCAGCAAACCCCGCAGCCGCTGGGAGACCCCACGACTGCCCTTGGGGCAAAAGTTGTGTCGATCCAAACACCAGGGGAAAGGTGCTCTGAGGCGCCACACCCCCAGGTAACTGGAAAAAGGGGAGGTGGCCCCCTCCACTCCCAACCCCCCCAACCTCTTGGGGGAGCATGGAAGCAGGCTGAACACAACCCCCCTCCATATACCATTGCATCATGCCCCTGATGAGCCAAACCCCCCACTTGTTGGATGACCCCTCCCGCCAACTGGAGCTGGAATCCACCTTACCCCGCGGGCACCTGAGAAAGGGACCCCACACTCGCAGAGAACACCCCTCCCCCACCGAACCATGCCAGCCCCATCTGGTTGCCCATACCTCCATACCCTTGAGTAGACACGCCACTGTAACCCAGAGCAGATTGTGCCTGCGAGGTGGACAAACCATCTCCTCCTGTCCACACCTGGCCCCCAGCGGTCCCTGGCACCACTGCCCTGTGATGCAACCCCGCATCGCCAAACTCCTAGACCCGTTGGTCCAGACCCCAATCCTACACCTCCAGCGGCACCTAATGTGCAAGTCTGTCCTGCAGCCATGCCCCCCATCAGCGCCTCACAACCAGCCAGCTGAACCTGCATGGCCCCAAGCACCAAAGGAGCTGATTGCCCCTCCGCAACTGCCCTGACACTCCCTTGGCCCTGTACCTGCTCATCATCAGTCAGCTGCCTCTCCTGCTGCTCCTCGCTTGTCTGCCTAACGTTCTTCTTGGACTTCTTGGTTTTCGTCCTGCCCATCCTGACATCTGGCAATTCCTTGGGGGCACCCTTCTGCAGCCCTTCACTTGTCTCTATTAAGTAGGACTCACACAGGCAGCTCAGCCAGCCCCCCAGAAAAAAACCTTGAGTCCTTCCAGCCCTAGCCTGCCAGTCCTACGACTCTTGTCGCTGACAAGCTGGGACCCACCAAGCCAAAGAATGCGGGGGTGAGAGTGAGTGTGCCAATTAGGCCGCTCTACCCCTCACTCACTACCTATGCCCGGCTGGGGCCTCAACTGCCCCTGGAAATGCCGGGGGGGGGCCTTCCTGTCAGAACCCTCTGCTTGCCCCTGCTTACACAACTCCCCTCCCTTGAAGAGTGATGAGGGAAGGGGGGGTGGAAGCTGTCTCATGAGAGGAAGGGGTGCCCCACAATCAGGGTGACACACATGACTCCTGGTGAATGGGGGGGAGGGGGGAAATGCCATTCTCCACACCCCAAAATGCTCCCCTGATCCCCGCAGCCCACCTCCGCAAACCCCTCACTTGTAAGAGGGGGAATCCTGAGGCTTACAACCCACAGAGACCACAACGGAGCAGCTTTCAGTTCACAAAAGGCGCTCCGAATGGCACCAAATGATCTAACGGGCAGGAAGGCTCCCCGCAAGAGTCGGGGCCCTCCCACTCGCTCCTGATTGGCTGGCCACCCAGTTGCTGGGAAGATTGCATCCGGGCCACCGAGGTATCCTCACAGCGGCCCGGCGTGAATGCTCCAGCACTTCCTGGTAGCGGTGCTGCCTGCGCCACTAGGAAGAAAGGCTGCAGTCTCTCTCACCCTCCTAGCTCCATTCCTCTAGTGGAGCCCGACAAATGACCCTGGTGGCCGCCTAAAAAAGGTGGGCCAAGGGCCCTCTACAGCCAGTGAAGCCAATTTCTGCATATTCACCATGAGTATTAATATTTGCATAATTAATTTGATTTGCATAACTATGCATGCTTGGAAGCTAATTTGCAACAGGTTTGACATAGAATCACAACTTTGCTAATCAAACACAACTCATTGTTTGCCCAGGCTGGAATTTCAGCACCCCAGAATTCCCACCCCCAGAATTCCCACAAACATAGGGCCTACAGAACCCACACACCCACAATTCATCTTCCAGGGGCCTATTTACCCTCGGGTCATGGTCACACCTCTCGGACAGACGGCAGCTACAACAGCAGTTTTAGTTTGGGGTCAGGTGACAAGTTTATGCCTGAGCCAGGATTTAAAGATCCTGCAGACAGCCCCCACTGCAGTGTCACTGCAATTTCAGCATGGCACTGCGAGGATTGGCTGATTCTGCGAAAATCACTGCAAATTGCAGCAACGCAGTCAACTCAGGTCCCTGTATATAAACTAGGGATCTGTGAACAGAACGGGGTTCGGATGTATTGGATTGCCAGGGCACAGAACCAATGGTACAGACAGCATGGGCAGCAGCAGTGGACATTGGATTGCCCAGGCACAGAACCCGTGGAACAGCAGAGATGGCAGCAGCAGAATTTGCCTGTGTGCAGCACCCATGGAGCCAGGATGGTAGGATTTGCAACGGAAGAGCTCCCATATAGCACCAGATGGCAGCAGCACCCATGGACCACCAGACAATAGCAGCGGGATTACCAGGCCAGTGGTGTGAGAGGCAGGCTAGGGCAGGGTTCGAGCTTTGCCTACAGGGTGGGCAGACAGGGAGCAAGGAATGAGCAGAAGGCAGGCAGACTGAGGCAGGCTTTGAGCTTTGCAACCTGGGCGGGCAGAGAGGCAACGTGGCATTAGAGAAGCAGTAGGGAAGACAGGGCACTCAGGCTGGCAAAGACTATCTGACTGCCAGTCAGATAGGCTGGCAAAGATGTTTTCATTATTGTCGATATCGATTCCAATACCAATTTCAAAGATTTTGTTTTTGTTAGCGATATCAATATCATTATCAGTATCAGTATCATTTACAGTTCTGAAACAGAGTTAATGCACTCTGAAAAAAATGTTCATTGTTGAATTATGATAATAAATGAAAGCTTAATAATGAAAAAATGTGAAAGTTTAGTTATTGATAAAAATGAATAAAAGTATGTGTGGTAAGGAATTAAGTACATATATTACATTTATGTTGATTCAGATAAAATATTAAACATTCCTCAAATTCTGAAATAATGTCCATGTTTTTTGGTGTTTATGTCTTGTTGTAAATTTTTAATTGTAATTGTAATGAATTTGTATGTTTTTTGGAGTTTAAGCTAGATTCAAGATGATTTTTTGATGTTTTTGAAGATGAAAGTTTTTAATGTTAAAAACTGTTGTGCATTTAACATTTTTTTCAACTCTAAAGTTTTTGTTTTGGTAAATCTAACTAAGCTAACTCCTTCATCTATCTATCTATCTATCTATCTATCTATCTATCTACACAGGGATGTGGGGGAGGGACACAGACAGCTCACAACAAACAACACAGGGAGGGGTACAAAACTGAAATGAAACCTAAATCAATCTAATCCTAAATAAATCCAAAAACAGGGGAAGGGAATCAGGAATGGAATAGATACAGGGAGGAGGGGAGGATTCAATGGAGGGTAGGGAGAAAGAACACAGGGAGGGGTAAAAAATAGAAATAACATCTAAATCTATCTAATCAAATCTAAATAAATGAATAAATAAACGTGTCCCAGGCCCGCTGTGAGGAGTTTGTCACTTACTTTGCAAACAAAATCGCTCAGGTTCAGAGCGACTTTGACGTTGGATTAGGCGCAGTAGGTGGAGAGCGCGAGGTGATGGAGGCCCCGTCTGGTTCATCTTTGTGGGGGGAGTTTCAGGAAGTGATGCCCACTGATGCGGTGGATGTCTTGGGGTCTGTGAGATCCACCTGTTGTTAACTTAATCCGTGAAGCCTCCAGGGAGACATTGGGGACAGTGCTGGCGAGGGTGGTTAACGCATCCCTGCAGCAGGGGAGGTTGTCACCCAGCCTCAAGGAGGCTGTGGTGCACCCCCTGCTGAAGAAACCATCTTTGGATGTGGACGCACTCGCCAGCTACCGACCTGTCTCTAACCTCCCCTTTTTAGGGAAGGTTATTGAGCGGGCGGTGGCGATCCAGCTCCAGGCGCATCTAGATGGCATTGGTTTCCTGGACCCTTTTCAATCTGGGTTCCGGTGCTATGGCACCGAGACGGCGTTGGTGGCCTTGGTCGACGATCTCCGCCGGGAGATGGATGCAGGATGTTCGCATTTCTCATCCTGCTAGATCTCTCAGCCGCTTTTGACACTGTGGACCATGGGCTGCTGTTGAGACAGCTGCGTGACCTGTGGGTCTGGACGGGACTGTTCTTGAATGGTTCTGCTCATTCCTCTCGGGGCGAAGCCAGCGTGTGTTGCTGGGGGCTGAGACATCTTGCCCCCATGCTTTATCCTGCGGCGTTCCGCAGGGTTCCATTCTGTCTCCATTGTTATTCAATGTATATATGCAGCTCTTGGGGGAGGTCGTGAGAGGGTTCGGGGTGTGCTGTCACCAATATGCTGATGATACTCAGCTGTACCTCTCTTTTTCAACTGACCCAGACCCTGCGGTCTCAGTGCTATCCCAGTATCTGGAGGCCGTGGTGGAATGAATGTGGCAGCGCAGACTGAAGCTCAACCCCGATAAGATGGAGGTGATGTTGGTGGGGAGAGCAAGGGAGGTGTTGGCCCCCTGATTGGGGGGGTTCATCCTCCTATAGATCAGGAGGTTCAGAGTCTGGGGGTGGTATTGGATGCAGATCTCCGCCTGGAGAGACAGGTGGAAGTAGTGGTGAAGGCTGCTTTCCGTCAGTTGCATCTGGTGTGGAGGCTGCGTCCATACGTCTCTGACCCGGACCTGACCTCCCTCATCCATGCCTTCGTCATCTTGAGGCTGGACTACTGAAATGTGCTCTACATGGGGCTGCCCTTGTTCCTGGTTCAGAGGCTTCAGCTAGTGCACAATGCGGCGGCCCAGCTCCTTTCGGGGATGGGTCGTCGGGAGCACATAACACCTGTGCTCCGGACTCTGCAATGGTTGCCAATAGCAAGCCGAGCCAGGTTCAAGGTTCTGGTATTGATCTATAAGGCCCTTCACGGTCTGGACCCCTCGTACCTCAGGGACAGCCTCACCCTCCACGTCCCAGAGCAGCTCCTTTCGTCTGCCAGGGGTGCCTTCTTGGAGGTCCCCCATGTTAAGCAGCGGGGCCACAATGAAGATGGCATGCTCAGTGGCCGGGTCGCGCCTTTGGAACTCCCTCCCAGAGGAAGCTTGCCTGACCCCAAGCCTTTTAACATTCCGATGAATTTGTAAAACCTGGCTGTTCACCCAGGCCTTTGGGGAGGGAGGGGAGGGGGGTTAGGAGGGGTTTTTATCTCCCTTCACCCTTATTTATTGTATTATTTATCATGTTCCCTGGTCCTGTTTTAATTGTTGTATTTTATGAGTGTTTAAAATATTTTATGGTTTTTTTAGATAGATAGATAGATAGATAGATAGATAGATAGATAGATAGATAGATAGATAGATATTGTAAGCCACCCCAAGCTGTTTCAGGAGGGCCGGGGTATAAATGTAATAAATAAAATATAAATAAATAAATAAAGTAGGGAGGTAAATGTGTGGGATGGGTGAAATAGGAGGAGGATGGCAATGGATTAGAAACAGGAACACAAACTGCTGGGAGAGGGAGACTTCTGAAAACGCCTGCTGTCAGGAACAGTGGCTAGCTCAGAAGGTGTTGGAAGGGGGGAGGCCGGGAAGGCAATGACTTTTTTTATTTGCTGCACCCGCCTTACCAAAAGCCCCATTGACTCTGTGCAGCATAGCCCCATGTCCCCCATGTTCAATCACAGACTGCAAAGCCAGTGGTCTGAGGAAAAAAGGAATGGTGATTGGGCAGGCTGGCTGCTACTCCAAGTCTCTCCACCCCTGGTGCCAGGAAGTCTGCTCCTCAGCTGCCCCCGTCCCTCCCTGGGCCTTTCAGACACGTTTTTCCCATCCGAACTCATCCAAAGTAACCCGAACGATACCAAACTGTTTGGTCAGTTCGAGTTCGGTTCGATCGTTCGGTTCGGTTGTCCGAATGGACCAAGTTCGGTCCGAAATCCTAACATCCCTAATATAAAATCCCACGTTCACACATCCCTAATATAAAAATTAATTGGAGACGCCGTGGGGTCACCAGAGGTACCGGGGGGGGGGGCAGAGAAGGGAAGTGGGAGGGGGCTTCAGCATAGGCCCAGCTTCTGACCTAGATGGTGGCCCATTGCACAGGCAACCAGGCTGGCTGCTGGTCTGTGCATGGGAGATACGACCCAAAGACTTCTGAGATATGAAGTTCCCAAGGATTCTTGGGAGTTATCTCTCCCAGAAGTGCATTGGCCACACCCTCTGATCCCACTGCACACATATTGGCCAGGCTGCTGCCTGAGCAATTGCTCTTTCAAGGTGTGTTGGGGAACCCCACTGATGCTACCACAACTGAATCTGGCAGAGCACCACAGAGCAGTATCAGTGGTGTGGCCCACTCAGAGGAGGAGCATCCCAGACAGTGCTTTCCCCTAAAATGTCCACTCCAAAAAGGGGTGGAAGGAACAATGGAAGGAGTGTGTGGGCTGGACTCCTGCTCCTCCAGTTTTGCCTGACTGTTGTCCCTACTTCATGGCAAGCAACATGCCGTATCAGTGGGTTATGCTGCTCCTCAACCACCAACCTCAATACACACACTTTCCCAAGCATAATGCTGTCTTACGTTCTTCAGCCATAGGATACATGCATTCTCTTCCCTTTTCTTGAAATACCTTTCTGTCATATTTTATGTTTTAATCATTTCACTTTCTTTTGCAAGCTTGTTTGAAATTGCAATATTTCCTTTACAACAAACTAGATTTGGCCTGGCTCTCACATAAGTAAGCTGCTGGGTGCTTTTGTAAGACAAGAAAGGGAGCCTTAGGCCTCTTATACCCTTCCACTTGAGTTTGTTTCATTAACCACAATCTACTGCAAAGCCCAAAGCAAGTAAACTGACAAACAATGGATCAGAAACCCAACAGGTATTCCCTCATTTAAGTGGAAGAACAAGTGAAGACGCACCATTTCTTCAGTCAGCTTTTGACCTTGATTCTAGTCCCTCTCTCTACTCTGCCCACCATCAACCAGTAGGCAGGTTAAGACCTTTTGGCCCTTTAAGACTGCACTACTTTTTCTTTGTCACATAATGCATCTTAGTTTCACCACTTCCATCAAATTAATATGTAGTACAAAAGCAGACCCACTTTGGTGAAACTATCACCCTTCTTAATGCTCTAGGGAAATGATTTTGCAGACTGTGAGTAAGAAGAGATTCCTGAATTGAGGATACAGTACTTTATTGGAACCCTTGCTTAGAACAAACGCCGACATACACACACATCATCAGTCAGTTATAGGAACGATGGAAGCTTACATGTAAAGAGAGAAATTCTGAGTGCAGTTTACTGGTAGCTAGTTCCCTGCTGTGTATTATGATGGGTTTTATGATAGACACAAAATTACCATTTCACAAATTGACATAATTTGAATGGTTTTGTGGTATAGGAGACTCACTTGAAGAGCACTATATACCGATATAGAGCAACATGCATATTATTTGGCTGGAGTGGTACTATTGGATTTGCTCTCTAATAAGCACTCAGATCCTGATCCAAAGCCCATTTAACTCAATGGAAGGATCATAAATTTATTCCTAAATTTTGGAATGAGAACACTAATGTTCTCAGCCAATTGCCCATATCACTTCCCAGCCTTCAGGAGAAAAAAATACCAGCCAGAGTACCACCATCATCCATCTGGGCCAAAGCCTTTATCTGATGAATTCAGTTATTTAATAACTTACTCTGCAAAGCTGTTCTCAACTAAGGGGAGGCTCTAATTTCTCTGTTAGAAGGGCTGCAATATTAAGGAGGCAAATCTGAGCTATTACGCTAGCCACAGAATGGACTAACCATAAACCAAAGAAGAGTGTAATTGCTGATAAAACCTTGCAAAAGCAAGGTTAAAATTATTTCTATCTGTATGATACCATCTGTATATCTAAAAGCAGAAAGAATCCCTTTTCTAAGTATTATTAACATGGATAAATTCTGTCTAGGTCTTGCTGCTCCACTCAAAAAAGTAAATTACGTTCCACAGATTAAATTCCCTTGTTGTATTTGAAAGTGCTTTGCCTGTTGAGAAGTTCTTCAATAGCTTCTTGCCTAAACCTTTCACAATTTTTTTTTAAAAAAGGAACATAAGAAGTGCCATACTGGGTCAGTCCACTGAGCCCAGCATCCTGTCTCTGACAGTGGCTATTTTCAGTCACTTCAGAGAAATACTCAACAGGTCAAATTTGACAAATTAAAGTCAATTTAATTAAAGCCCTTCACGGCCTGGGCCCTGCTTATTTGTGGGACTGCCTCACTCCCCATGTGCCCGTATGACCCCTGTGATCATCTGTGGGAGCCTTTTTGGAGGTTCTGCGGGCGAGATGTGTGGCCACCGATGTTAGAGCTTTTTTGGTGGCTGCCCCTGTGCTGGGGAACTTGCTCCCGGAGGAGGCTCAGTTGGCCCCACTCTCCCATCATTTCGACGTTTGTGTAAGACCTGGTTGTTCCGCCAGGCTTTTGGTGGGGGGGTGGGGCGTAGGGTGCGAGGGGAGTTGTTTTTTTCTTCCGCATATGGGATTTTTAACTTTTAAATTGCAAATTGCTTTTATTGTTTTATTGTTTTAATTTGTTGTTCACTGCCCCGAGCTGCCCTGCGGGCAGGAGGGGTGGGCTAAAAATCTTTTACAAAATAAATAAATAAAATAAAATATATCAAATCATACCCATAATATAGAATTATATTTTTGGTGTACAGAAGGCACATCATTTGTTTTTGTTTTAGTTTTCATTTTTATTTGCAAAAAAACACCTACATTTCTGGGGGTTTTCATAAAGGACTCTACCATTTACATTTTTAAATTTTTTTAATTAAAAATAATTTTAAAAATCACTATGTGCATGCAAAATGGCCACCGGAGTCATTCTGTGTATGCATAACTCTTTTCCAAAATGGCACCAACACTGTCGGTGCCATTTTGGAAAAGGGCACACAGGCACAAAAAGTTCCCAGTGGCCATTTAGCTCACGTGCAGTGATTTTAAAAAAATAAAATAAAATTATTTTTAATAAAATAAAATTTTAAAAAATTAAATCAAATGAATGTTGTTTGCTTATTCATTGGTTTTCATTACCTTAGTTATGAAATTGAATGGAGCTCCATATGTTTTCTTAAACTATAAGAAATGGAACACCCCTAAATTATATAGCTTTATAGTATATGCATATTTTTATTATTTCCTATACGTTTCTTTTGAAATTTCCTATAACTTCCTTGTTATTAGTGGCCTTCTTCACTTCTTATCAGTGGTTTGCATCTTACGGTGATTTCCCATGATCAAGTCGTCCTGATTTAACAATATTTTAATAACCTTATCTGTCTCACAATCAGAGGGTGGAAACAAATTAAACATTAGTTACTCATAAGGTTTGTTGTTGTTGTTGTTGGGTTTTTGCATGTGTGTTAAATATGCAAAAAAAACCACCAAAAAACCCTTCTGAGTAGCTCATGTTTTTGATGAAACAGTTTAATGATTAGCCAATGTGTACCCACCAAGTTATTGGGTGGGGTGGGGACTTCTAGGGATGAAGGGAAAGCCATTATTGGTGGCAGTAGCAGCAGTGAATCCTGGGGGCCCACAGTTGATCCTGCCACCGACAGTTCCAACAGCAGGACTCCGGAACAAAAAAGACAGCAAGTAACAAACCAGGAGTTTCTCCTGGACATGCGTCACTGTCACTACTTGTGCTGCTATCACCTGGGGAAGTGGTAGTGGAGGTCTAGCTTGGGAGGAGTCCCTGGTCATTCCTCACCACTGTTTCCCCAAAGGTAGCAGCAGAAGCTGTGGTGGGGAGAGGACTCAGGGTATTTTCAGACTTATGAGATCACAGTCAACCACAGTGAACCACGGTTAATCCCATGGCGGGGCCAAAGCACCCTGAACGTCTGTTTCAGGGGTGCCAGATGTTCACCACAGCCAATCCCCACCAGGGGTCTAAAATAACCATGCTTCCGGAGCTCCGGCCCGGACCATTTCCGAAAATGTGGTCAAAGTGATTCCCACCTGGAAACAAAAAAAAGTAACGACTGAACGGCAACCACCAGCCGGAATCAAGCAACATGATTCCCAGCCGTGGAAAAAGCACGCAGCATCGCTGCCAGGCAACGAGCAACAACACAGGCTTGGGAGGGAGATATAAAGGGCACACGGCAGCAACTGGGACGAGCCGCCCCGGCGCCTTCCAGGTGCTTTGACCACAGCCTGGCCCAGGATCGGCGTAACATCTGTTGCACTGCCCCGGTCCGTGGTCTGCCAGTCCAATTCCCTGCCGTGGTCCTGCTTCCATCATGTCTGTTTGGGGCCTCTCTTGCCCATGGGGGGTGGTTAGCCGGTTCGCCACCGCTGGGAATCCACCATGGTGAATCGGGCGCCCGTAACGTCTGAAATCACCCACAGTCTGATCCCAGTTATAGCTTCTAACTCCCTTTTCCCCCTTGTGTGTAGTTCTTATAAGGTCCTTTATCAGACCTGAGAACAAATAGGTGCAAGTGTTTCCCACTTTCAGTGAGCCCCTTATTGCCTAAGCATATACTGTGAAAGGGGACCAGGTAGTGGTTACTAAGCTGCTCTGCATCTTAAAGTTCATACTGCCTAACAAATCTGAGAGTACCCATTCACTTATGTGTGGGAACTTTCATATTACACCCAGAGTGGTTAATATTCCTAGGTCTGAAACAACAAATTGTGGTGATGCTGTTTCCATCAAGAACAGGTCATTTGCTTCATTTGCATGACATGGAAACTTGCCAGGCTTAATCCTAAAGCCCACGTAAACTGCGCAGAACTATGCGCATGCAAACTGCCCATATCCCCATAGCCGGACCACTGTGCCATGTGGAAACTATGCGCGCAGCTTCCGCACAGTTTACACGGACTTTGGGATTTAGCTCACTGGTTTTTCCATTGTTTTTGCCATTTGTTGATGTTTTTTGAAAGTTGAACAAAGCTGATACAGGACCGATCCAAAGCCCCTCTGTGCCCCGCAGGTCTGTGGAGATGCAAACATGCCAGGGAAGTGCTGGAAATTGCTGTAAGAGTGCTGTAAAAACTGTTGGAAACATCCTGAAAAGTCCCAGGAAGTGATAATAATAACAAAAATGCTGGAAATTTATGAAATTGATGGGGAATGACCAAAAATGACAGGCACTGAACAATGGCAGAAGCATGAAATCACTAGAGACTGTACCAACGGACACGTGCAAGCGCTCCTGAAAGGTCAGTATTTCTCTGTGGAATGGCGATACTTGCCCTCGCCTCAACCCTAAATATAACTGATGTATCATTCCAAAGAAGAGCAATTCAAGGGTGCAACTTATTCCAGAGTAACTACCAATGATAAAGGAAGCTTGTGAGAACATATACTTAAGGAAAGCATAGTTTAGCCTATATGCCAATCAAAATTCCTCCATCTTTGCTGAGGTAATAATCCAGCCAAAAATCCTGAATAAACACTGGTTTTAAAGAGCCATGAATAATCTGTTATTTGCAAGGCCTTTCTCTCTTGATAAATGGAACTCTCAAAAGCCAACGTTTACTCAAGATTTACTCAAGATTCCATCTCAGTTAACCAATGCTCAATGCGTCTGCTGTTTGTTTAATTACAATCTGTATAATGCTTTATTGGAGAAATACATTGTAAAGAGAATGAAGTGAAAACTTCCACTGCGGAACGGCTACTTATCCTGATAGATTGCTTTTTACAATGATTCCCTTGCTCCCACAGTGTATAAATACATATGTGGCAGTGATTTAGCATTGTCTGTTTTTCAATTTGGAAGGTAAATAAAAGTTATTGGATTTAATGTGAAGTATATGGTGTTTTGTTTAGTGGCTAACAGATCAGTAATTTAGCACAGCATGCTTGTTAGAATGAGGTTCAGTTTCTTCCAATTCACTTTTACAAATGGTGGTGTGTACCTAGAATAAATGGCATGCCACTGTGAATTAGCAGGACTAGGATTACTGCTAGGCTGGTGCCCAATACACCAGTTTCACTTTATAAGAATTCATGCAAACCTTCTCTTTGTTTTAGATCAGTAAGAGTTCATGCTTCAGGAATTTTCTTTTAAATCCCAATTTTAACCAAACTTTCATTCAAAGTGAAACTAAAATCAGTCCAAACAACATAGTTTTGCCTGCAATTATAATGTCCAAACCACATGACTCTTAACAGATCAGCTTTAATTGAATGCTAAACTGTATGTGGCATATATCTGATTAAAAGCCATCCTTAAATTATAGTCACATGTAAACAGTGGCCACTGTCAGCTGCTGCTATGAGATGCCACTCCACATTCAATGACACAAAATTTTATTAAAAGAAATATGGTATTACCCCAAAGTTGACTGATCACCTTGAGGGAAGTTACTAGGTAAAACTTGTAGAATGTCAGATGGACCTATGTTCACTCATTGCATTAAAATACAGTGGGCACAGGTCCTTAAGCCTGTGTTATACAGAAGGTACGATGAAACAAATGGTTATACTGATCCCTTTGGGCCTTAACCTACAACAACACATAACTTTAATATTATGTTTGTGGCAGGGCTTTACTTTAATCAAGATTCTTGGGGAATTTAGTTCTTCTATCCACCACATAAGCCAAGATGCCCAACTACATCCCAGTTTATTTCAGGGTTACTCCAATTTGGTACTGGCCTCCTCATACATCCCTACAGCAAGCCCTTATGCCCACCAATAGAAGACTTATCCCAACAATGGTGGGTCCTTCAACGAACATAAAATTTATAGAGTTCTCAGGTTAGTCCATATAGATAGGAATGATTCTATGTGAGCTGCAAGGTAGGTTTTCCACGTCTCCTTCAAACCTCCAGGTCTGGTAGTTTTTGTATGGGCTTTCTTTCACTCTTCCTGGGCATCTGCCCTGTTCAGTCAAGTCTTTGGAGAGGTCTGCTTCCTTCATCATCCAGCTCTCATCTGAAAACCTCACCAGGTTAGACTTGGTTCTTTTATAGGCCTGACCTTGCCCAGCTGAATGTTTTATAGTCTATTGAGCTTTTTAATTAACGAGCTGGTGTCTATAGGCAGTTTCTCTACAGTGCCCTGCCACAATGGTATTTATTTTGTATAGTTACTAAGTGGAGAATCTACTATGCTTAAAAATAGCAATGTTCGTTTAAAAAAACGAAAAACAAACTTCAGTCTCACATACAGAAATGAAGCCTAATGCCAACTACTAGAATGACAGATTTGAATGTGGCTGTTCTGAAAGTGCGCCTGAATAGGAAAAAGAAAAATATAATATAAAGACAGTTGTACTGTATATATAATATAAAGGCAGTTGTACTGCCAGTTGTACTGCCAGTCAGAGAAAAGATCAGGCTTGATGAAAGTTGGGAAATTGGGGTACAATTATACTCAGCCCCAAAGTTTAGGGGTCCCCCAAAACTACGTGAATTTTGCCTTCTCAATATACAGTGAAATATTATGAATAAAATAATAATATCAAGTAACATATGTATAAATAAAGTAACAGCATGATCTCCAGAATTTCAAAGCTTATGATGGGTGGAGGGGGAAAAAGTGAGGCAGGGGATCCCCAGAGTAGTACCAGGACATACTGGAGCACTACATTTCTCTCAGAAAGGCCCAGAAAAGAATCACAATGACTTCAGTGGGCTGGGGCTAAGCCCCTTTGGGCTCATTCCCACATGACAATGTTCTTCTACCACGGAATGCTGTATGAAAGGGGTTTGTGAGGCAAAGATGCTTCTTGGACTGAAAAAGCCAATGCTGTCAGGTTGCTCATTTACTCAGCACAGGTTTGCCAACTTTACACAACATTGCACTCCCCACCACTCTTTTACAGGCTGTTCTCCAGTTGGGAGAAAAATGTGGGAATAAGCCTCTCAGAGATATTTATTAAGCTACATGCCACAACCTCAGTGGTGTTTGAAACATCGCCCTATTGCTGTCTTACGTAGATCTCATTACCTAAGTGGTTAAAATCATCTCTCTCTTGTAGTCCATGTGAAGTTGAATTATGGAAACCTCTGGTTATGTAAATTTGGATTTTGTGTCAGGAAATAGCTGCTAAAATTTGAAGGATGGATTCCAATGCAAGGTAGTCTTTTTATAGAGGAAACATTATCTCTACCCTTTCACCACCTGGGTTGCTGAAAGTTGTCCCAGGAGATGGTCAAGAGGGAGAGAAATACGCAGCATACAGTTTGAAGAAAGACTGATCTGCTAATTTCTCTCCCTCACCGAATCACTGCCTACAAACACTGTACTTACGCAAGCGAAAAACCTATCTGGAACCAAAGTATTTTATTTGATACAAAATACAATACAGATACAAAGACATTTTTACAGCTGGAGTATAGTCCTGAAGCTCAAGTCAATCATGTACCAGCTGATGTAGATTCTCGGTTTGGGTAAATAACCTCTGTTTATGTACATCAACTGAGGACCTGGCCCATATTTTCTAAAAACAGTGTAGAGAGATTCTTTTGGAGACAGTTTTCTGTTCAGTCTCAACACTGACACGGTAGTTCCCTTAGAAGGTTTGCCAATCAGAAATTCGACTCTCCAAAGTTTCTATTCATAAAATATGGTCTGAACAACCCAAATTGAATTACCACAGGAGTAGTAGTCCCACAGGATTACACCATTTTTATTAATTAGCTGAATCATGGAGTGTATGTGAATTATGAGATTCTTCCACTGGTGGCCATCTTAGCTTAAGGATGCCTAAAAATAAAACTGAGAGGTTCCATCAAATACAACGTCTATTGTTACCCCCGGTGCATCTCATCTGTCGGTTTAATTATTATCCACTAATCCAATGGATCAGATTCAATGCAGGATATTAAATGTTCTTTATTCTGATGTCCATGTACACATATGTGTTCCTCTCAAGGCCACAGGAGTTGTGTGCACTTGGGAACTACAGACATAGGTCACTGTTTGTAGTAACCAGCAGAACAGAATGTACTAAAATGAGAGCGTCTCAGATAAAGAGCATTGCCTGACAAATCTACTGCTGAAATTAAGCCAAAATGTTTCTGAGACATCAAAGTTTAATTAACAGGAGGCAATGAATAATGGGATAATTTAGTGCATTGGCAGTTACCAACAAATTTTGATATTATTGAATTATAGCTAGTAATATTTCTGGATTAACAGGGGACTAACTACCCAGTGTAGTGTGGAGGATTAACCTGCTTAATTCCTCATTGTATATATTAGAGGATAAATGGGATTCTTATCTTTAATAGTATTTGTGAAATGGCAAGATGGGCTATGGTAACAAGATAGTGAATTATCCTCTACAGTATTCATTTACTTTCTTTAAAATACAAAGTATTATTTTGCATGAATTTTTGTAGGAATAACATTTAATTCTCAAATAAAAAAAGACTACTGTGTCTTGGAAGTATGAACACTGCTTTAAGTATTGATAATCCTAAGTAATTTCTTATAGTGACCAAATTCGCTAGGAAACCACTGGAACCTTATCACAGTAGCTAGTGTCAAGATATTTTACCTTCAAGACTGGCCAGTTTTCTGGGGTGCAGAAAAGTCACACAGGGTGTTTTCAGACGTTATGAGAGTGGTTGTGCTTGGAGAAGTGATTGTCCACTGTAGACTCAATGACTCTGTTTATAATTGTATGTCTATGCGACTTCATCCATTGGTGCAAGGTTTGCTGGGTTTTGTCAACATAGTGTCCATGGCAGCATTTGGTGCACTGACTGACGTACACTACATTTTTAGATTTCCAGATGTGGTTTCCTTATCTTTGGAATGGTTTCCCATAGGGGGTATTAACAGTGGTGGTACAAATGTGTTGGCACATTTTGCATCTACTGTTCTGGCAAGGTTTTGTTCCTGCTGATGTTGGGGTGTCCTGGGTGGTGGGTAGTTTGCTCCAGATGCTCCTCTCTGGTGTGAAAGGTTTGGGGGTTGTTTGAAGTTCGAAGAGGTGATTCAGGGAAGAGTTTTCTTAGGGTGTTGTCCCCATCAAGTCTGGGTTGTAGCTGTTGGATGATGCTCTATATAGGTTCTAGTGTGGGGTGGTAGGTGATGACAAGGGGTGTGTGGTTAGAGGGTTCCTTTTCTGTGTATTCTAACAGGTTCTCTCAAGAGATTTGGGTGGCTCTCTCTCTGTTGATGGGAGTCAGTCCTCAAGAGTCTGAGTTCTCCCACTCTGAGAAGCAGATGTGCTTTAACAAACAGTTCAAAGAAGCAAAGGTGGTTGGGGACTAAGGACAACGTTTTTGGATGTAGCATGGTGTGAAACTTGGATAGGGAGGGAGACAGGAGAGATGGAATGTCTATATACACAGACTCCGAAGGATAGGCCTATAACTCTAAAAGTAAATCTCTAGGCAAACCATTTTTGAACTTTTTCACAACTGACTGAAAAGAACTGAAAAGAAAGCAGGTTTAAATAGGATAGATTAGATAGATTAGATAGGTTCAGGCAAAGGAAGAGAACTATATTTGGGATCATCCAAAATCTTTGTTCAAGCTCAAACTGAACACTCAACTTCATTTGGAATTTGAATAAGGAATGCCTCTACACACACAGACACACACAGACACAGACACACCCCCAAGCAACTTCCTTCCTTTTCTCAGTTTCCAACATAGTAGGTTTTTCCTGAACTTTAGGAGGGGCAGGATTGTAATCACCAACACACACAGAGAGAGAAGGAAATTTGGGTCATCTTCTATACTGTAACAGGGCCTGGTGGGTTTCATGGCTTGCTACCCTCTTTTTCCCCATAGTGCTGCCAGCCTGAACTCCTGAAAGAGCTCTAATTCTCCACAGAATACAGTGGAGGGCTCCTTTTTTGCCAGCACTGCTGCTAGTAAGAAGTGTCAAGACTCCCTACAAGTTCATGTGGGACCCTCCCAGGTACCCAGAATTCCCTCCTAAGCTTGCATGTTTCCCATACCTGTCATTCCCAATGCTGCTGGTCAGTGAATGCCTGGGGAGTAGCTTTCACCTGTTAAAAAGCAGTTAAGCTGGATATAAATGGTGAAAATAAATAAATAAATAAATAAATAAATAAATAAGGAGCTGGAATGGGGCCCCTGCATAGGATTGATGCCAGTCAATCAGCCCCCCCAAAATTGGTCTATTTAAATCCATACTTTGTGTCTTTGGGTGTTTTCAGACATGACACTAACCCCAGTTTAGCCACACTTGAACATTCGTTATGCATGTTGCAGGACTGCATGGGTCACCAATACAGCCCTGCAACATGCATAAGAAATGTTCAAGTATGGTTAAAGTGTGGTTAAACTGGAGTTAGCGTCATATCTGAAAATACTCTTTGTCTTTCATCCTGCAGTGCATCTCACAATAGCTGCTTCCTCAGTCTTCCTTATTTCTCGAAGATTCTAAAACTTCATGCCACACTTTTTAGTCACAACTGAAGACACCCTGCAGGAATCCAGCTTTTACTGCTCTTCGAAAATGTGTAATGATTGCAGCATCTGCCTGTGGTGCTGTGACATTGGGTCTTTGGGGAATGTACCAGGTAAATGGTATTGTCAGGGGAGTGGCAACACCAGAGAACAGCTGTAACCAATAGGAAGCTGGGTTGTGCTGCAGCATCAGCATCTGCCACAGAATCTTGATAGAGGCTGTTTTTAAATGTGTACAGCCAGGGGGTGGGTCTGTGTTCACTCGGCGGAGTGCACATACACTTCCAGTGAGGTGGGGAGCTTCAGACGGGCCAGGACAGGTGTGCACTAGGTATGTGCCCCTACCTATGCACTGCATGCTCATGCTTTTCCCCGATGCTCCATGCATGGGCATGAGTAGGCGGTGCATGGATCATAATAGTGCATGCCAACCAACACCATCTTCAGATGGGTGCTCGGTTGGGTGGGGTGCATCCTATCTAAAAACAGTCAAAGTTTAAAGAGATTGGATCTGAGGCAGGGGCAGTTAGCTGGCAGTTCCAGAGAAGGTCGGTGGGAGGTTGCCAGGCTCTGGGGTTCACTTAGGGGAACTGCTGCCATCTAGCGCTGCGGTTTTGGGTCCAATTCCAAGGCTGTAGCATGGAGACGAGACAGCAGTAATGCTGCACTCCTCGGGTTGGTAGGGAGGGCTTTTCACACATGCAGCTCATCCCCCATAACCCTGTCATGGGGGCTGATGTCACAGGTCCCTCCATGGCCCAGGTAGGCCCAAGGAGCTGTTCACAGTAGGACAGGACTCCCAGGCCATGCTGCTCAGCAGGATCAGGCCCCAAGAAGAACTGCTGCCAAACAGCTGATAGGGGGTAAATCTGGGGGCTACCCCTATCAGCTGTTTGGTGGGCTGGGTGCACATGCCAAACAACTGATGGTGGGCCTCGCAAGGAACACTCTCCTTAAGCTGGATGAACCCACCAAACAGCTGATGGGAGACCCCCGCAGGAACACTCCCTATCAGCTGTTTTGAGGCAGTTATTCCCAGGGCAGGATGAGAGTGCTCCCCCCCCCAATCAGCTGGACAGTGGAGTAGGGTGAGTGTGCTTCTCCAGGCCCCCCTGATCAGCTTTTTGGCAGGGACAATCCTCCAGACCCTCTTGATATCAGCTGTTTGGTGGAGCCGGGTGAGCGCATTTCTCACGCCCCCCTGATCAGCTGTTCAGTGAGGCCAGGTGAACACGGGGGCCCAATCCACCAACCTCACCTCAGGGTGGGACTCAGGCACAAAACAGGAGGGAGACTGTTGCCCATTTTAGCCCTGCATCTCTAAGATTCTCCAGCCAACACATCTTTGAGCAGCGCCCGCCCGCCCTGGGACAGATTTGGGCAAACATTGGGTGGGGATAGAACAAATGTACAGGTGAGTCCCAGGCTAATGTGGACTAATGGGGGCTACTGTCACATCTGTTGTCACCCATTGTTTTCTCCTACCTCTGAAAGGGGGTCCTTACAAACTCAAATTCTGTGTTCCGTAATGCTTCCTATAAACAAATGGGGAATTAAATAAATTCCAGTAAGTTATTTGAAAAATAAGTCATATGGTAAGTGGCAGAGGTCAAGGAAAGGCACATAGATTGAAAGAAAGAGGAAAACACTATAGCCATGATCCACACATTCTCGAGAATGGAAGCCCATTGAAGCCCATCAGGACTAGACAATGGGACTATTCTAGAATAATTGAGAATCATGGCCCTAGTGTTTCCCTCTTTCTTCCAACCCAACTGCATATAATAGGTGTAGCTTTTGGGGTCAATATCAGTTAAGGCATAATTGCCACCACTTCTCATGAAGTATTAATGTACTTTGGGTTTACAGAATAATACATACAAATTAATGCTTTTCAGGCTTATAGAATCATTAAAACTTATTATTACATTAAAGGAAAAATGCCTGGAGTAGCTAATTCAAGTCATTAGCTCCTTTCTAACTTCTGTATGCATAGTCTGTTGGTGAACTGTAAAATGAACTAGATCATGAAAAAAAATAACAAGGAGACTGTTTTCTTCATAGACTAAAGCCCAACATTGTACAAAGTCATTTGAAAGATGCTCTCAATATAATTTCCTCTGTTTCCATACATCAACGGTAGATTAGAATTTTAAGATGCACGTTACAATTACTCACAGCGCTTATCTGTAAATGAAATTCAGGAACATGACATGAACATAATGTGCTTGCAGGAGAACCAGAGGCACAGCTAATCTGCCTCATATCACACTTTATGTCAGTGTTTCCATTCATAAAAAATAAGACTGTGCTTGCTTGAAGATGCATTATGGACCCAGGCCTGTTCTTGTTGAAGTCAGGAGAAAATAGACACAGGAGCTGTGTTTTTAATTTCTTAAATGTTGAAAATCCAAGCTAGTTTAAAACAATTGGAACCAGGCACGCTCAGTTCTTTAGTCATTTTATTGTTCGCACCCCAGTCATCCCAGCCTTCCAGTAGCTTGAACTTGAGTCAACACATCCCTCTGCATTTGCTCCAGATGCATCTGGATGCTCCTCTGCATCTGCCCTCTGCTCCAGGGAATCCCTTCTTCTCACCCAGAAACAAATCTCTAACACACTCCATTCTTCAGACTGAGGTTACCCTGATACTCTTAGGCTTCCTGACCAGTTTTATCCATGCAGGGCTTCCTAGACTCCTGACCTACTCAGTCTTGTCTTACCCCAATCAGTCTTCCTACCTCATCTTCCAGGTAATTATTAATACAATTAGGGCAGCCAGACTCCTAGAACTACCGCACACACCTCACTCGATTACTCCCAAGTTCTACACATCATTGTTTTTCCTTAAAATATATGTATTAAAACAGTCAATTTGGAGCCAAAGAGAAGCCCATTCTCCCTTCCCAGTAAAATGTATACAAGTCCAGACATAGCTAGCACAAACCAAATCAAAACCTCCCTTCTCTTCCCAAGGGGCTTCCACTGTGCAGCACTATGACCTTTAGAGATTCTTTCAGATAATGGTCCAGTCTGATCTCAATGAAGTTATTAGGAGTTTTGCCATGGTGGGTTCAGGACTGTGCTCTGTTGGTTCAGGAATGTGAATAAGAAAGCATATTCCAGGAAAGAAATACTCTAATTCCTCCAAAAGACTGCATAAAGTCTGAGGATGAAAACAAACATGACCATGCTGTGACAGCAACCAGTCCTGGCTCGGGTCAGCCAGGAAGCTGCTGCAGACATGATCCGGACCGGGTCAGGCTCTGGAACAAACATTCACATGACCGGGACCTGGGGACAAGGGGGCGGGGAGACACATGAATGTGCAACCGGCCGGCCCTGTCCCAGCCCTGTATCCAGTGCCACACCCACCCACCCCCCTCCACCATGACAGGCAGCCATGCAAACACACTCTGGCTCGCTTTGCCCTGATCAAGCAGGTAATAACCTGGTTTGTGACGGCAGTAATTTGCTGAGGTGAGAGCCCAGGCGAGCCAGCCATCATCAAACCCAGGGTCAGTCCAGGAGGCAAATGTCTGGAGGCCTGATAACAAACAGTCAAAGCAGGTTACTGTCACGTTTGTTTTTACACTGAGTGGAGATTCAGAAACAAGTTTCTCCCTTCTTGTAAAAAAAATTACACCTATCTCTAAAAAAAAATAGAGATTTCAGCAATTAATTATCATTCATTCATTCATTCATTCATTCATTCATTCACACAGTGCCAGCAATGTGCCTAAACAGCAGTGATTATGATTAGGGACAGGTCCCTGTCCTGAGGGTTTACAATCTAGGACTGACAAGGGAGGGAAGACAAAGGGGATGGGAACAGGAATACATTCAAGAAGTTGAGAAGTTACAGGGTCAATATTGGGACAATATTTTGTTGGCATTTCTCCAACAAAAGGTAGGGAAGACTTCAGTATCGTTACTGGATGTTCGACTCCAGGTTTGCCAGATGAAGTATTGTCATGGGGATCGGATCAAAATGAAGGGAAGGAGGTATAAATAAATACAATTGGGGCAGCAACTGAGAACACCCTCCTGCACACTCTCCTCCTATGGACAAGAACAGCAGAAGGAACCTGCAAGAGGGAAGTCCTGGCTCACTGTGGGGGCTGCAATGGGACATGGTAGGAGAGGCAGTCTTCCAGATATATGGGACCCAGACCATTTGGGGCTTTAAAGGTCAAAACCAACACCTTGAATTGTGCCTGGAAAGCTACAGGCAGCCAGTGCAGACTTTGAAAAACTGGTGTAATGTGCTGCCAGTGACTCATCGCTGAAAGGAGCAGAGCCACCCTACAGTGCACCAGCTGCAGCTTCCGAACAGTCATCAAGAAAAGACACATGTAGAGTGTGTTTCAGTAATCTAGCCCTGCGGTGATGAAAGCATGAATGACAGTGGCCCAATCTAAGTCAAAAAGAAAAGGCCTCAGCCTCCTCACCTGATGGAGTTGCTGGAAAACGCTCCTGGCCACCACCGCCATTTGATGTTTCAGGTGCATGAAGGAATCCAAAAGCACTCCAAGGTTGCAAACCTGATTGACCTGGGGGGTGGGGCCCCCTTGTCCCGTTCATGTGACTGTTTGTTCCAGAGCCTGACCCGGTCCGGATCATGTCTGCGGCAGCTTCCTGGCTGACCCCAGCCAGGCCTGGTTGCTGCCACAGCATGGTCATGTTTGTTTTCACCTATTCCATCAATAGGTGTCCCAATCCCCTCCAAGTCGCATCACTTCAATTTTATCAGGAATCAACTTCAATTGGCTCACCCTCATCCAGCCTCTGACAGCAGCCAGGCATCGGGTAAACACAGAGACTGCGGGACCTGGTTGAGATGAAAAAGAAAGGTAGAACTGAACGTCATCATCATATTTATGACACCTCATCCTAAACCTCCGAATAAGCTTACCCAGTGGGCTCAGATACACATTGAACAAGAGGGGAGACAGAATAGATCCCTGTGGGACACCACAGGGAAGGTCCTGAGGAGATGATGAGCAATCGCCCATCACCACCTTCTGGGAACTCCCAACAGGAAAGAACGGAACCACTCCAGAGCAGTCTCACACACTCCTGCCAGGTCCCACAGTTGTGTCAAAAACACCTGTGATCAACTTTATCAAAGGCTGCTGAAAGATCTAACAAGATCAACAAGATAAAATTCCCCCTGTCCATCTCAAGGCACAGGTCATTGACAAAAGTCACAAGTGCACTCTCCATGCCATACCCAGAATGAAAACCTGACTGAAACAGATCCAGGAATCGGATTTCATCAAGATGAGCCTGGAGCTGTCATGCAGCCAGCCGTTCAATAGCCTTCCCTAAAAAAGGGAAGGTTAGAGACAGGCCGATAGCTGACTGGTGAGTCAGCATTCAAATATGGTTTCTTAAGCAGGGTCTGGACCACCACAGTTTTAAGGTCATCCAACACCCTCCCCACCAGTAGGATGGCATTGATCACCCCAGCCAACAATGGCTCCAACCTCTCTCTGCTGACTTTTCACCAGCCAGGATGGGTAAGGATCTAATTCATATTTGGATGTCCTCATTCACCCCAATCACCTCCCTTAAAACAGCGGGTGATACACATTGAAATCAATCCAAATAAACAGGACAAGACTGCGAATTAATATATGTCAGAGAATTAACAAATGTCTATATTTGAACTCTTCCCAAGGCAAGGTTATTTTCCCATCTGCTTCTATGGGACCTTAACTTGGATTATATGTGCTCAGATAAAAGCTAGAGGGTTTTGATTTGTCTTAAATATATTATACATACTACCACAAATTTCTTATGCAGGTCATAATCATGTTATGGAAATTATGACTTTTTAGGAATTCTGTGAACTTTCATGAATTGTTTTGAGAAACTGGTGCCAGTTAACTGTGTGGATTGCAAGTGGACATTCTTCTCTTAGAAAAATATCTTGCAAGATGGCAGATGTGGAATCAAGTGTGACATCCTTGTATGTACAATCATCAATTTGTATTCTAAAGTAATAACGTTTTCTGTTTTTAGAGTTGTCTGAACTCTGGTCCTTTTTACACGGGTGGCACCCATGCATGAACACCCAGAAATCTGGGTGTTCATACATGGGTGAGTCTCATGTAAAATCCACGGTGGGTGGGGGTGGATGGGTGTGCGTGTGTGTGTGCTCCCGCAAACATGAATGCACACCCACCTCCACCCGTCACCCACGCATGGAGCAACCAGCCAAAACAGCAGTTGCTCCATGGGTGGGTGATGGGTGGAGGTGGGCGGGGGTTGGTGTGCACCCATCTACAATCTCCACACACGCATTGCACATGGACTGGTGTGACCACCGACCACCCCCCCCCGCACATCGTGGCCCATGTAAAAAGGGCCACTGTTAGTCAACACCCTGTTTTCCACCTGCTTTTCATAATTCATGATTGCCACTTGCATTAATAGCAACTTTATTTCTACTTTCTACTTGCTTTTCAGTTTCCAGCATTTATTTTATTTTATTTTTTAAAACTCTGAACAAATGCCATACTTTGAGATCTACAATCACATTGCCATGAGTTAAAAAGATAAGTTTTTAGTCTTTATTGCACAACCATAAACTTTACTAAAATATAAATGATTAGAAACCTGAATATCTGTACCAAAGTGTCAGCAATTTCATCCACCACTTCATGATAATGTTAATTAAAAGTCATCTCAATATCCAGACCGACAAATTCTGTCAGGTGTCTGTACATGTTAGAGTCTTCCGCCCTAAACCCTAGTCCAATGCAGAAAACATTTTCAAAGTCTACACAAATGCACATATGCTTGTAGAGCTGTGGGGACTGAGTCAGGTAGGCACTGCTTTTGATGTAAGAGACAGTAAACAAATTCACCCCTCTTTCACTGGCAGCTGAGATGATCTTGGGAGTCTGAATTTACAAAGCCTTTGTAAAGGAAAGTTTCCCAGAAAAGCTGACAGACACCAGACTGGAGGTGGAAGACAGCCTGACGAGTGAAGGTCCTCAGATCAATGACTTGATTGTCTGGTCTTGTATCTTGGTTTACAGTAGCTCTTCCTTCCTCCTCTTCTTCCAGCTCAGGCCAAACAGCATAATCCAACTGCAAGGGTAGTCGCGGCTCAGATAAACTGATCACATAGAACCTTTGAACGTGCAGCATAACATCTTTCTGAGTACAGCTTCTGATTTTCTGATGCAACTTCATCACAACACCTTACACATCCACAATGCTCTTTTTGTTGATGCTGGCAGCAAACTTTACTATCTGCTTGCTTGCATGGTCTCCCACAGCCACAAGAGCCTGGACATTAAACTGCTGCTGACGTAGGACTAAGGAACACTACTTACCTTTATCTCTGCTTGTATAAATCCTGGCATGAACCCAGATTATTTCATCAGCCTTCTCTGAGGTCAGGTCTTTTATTTGAATGAGACTTCATTCTGGCTTCTCCTGGGACTATGGGTGTCTTCAGACGTTACGAGATCACGGTGAACCACGGTGAATACCCACCTGTGGGAACCACCTGTGGGTATTCACCTGTGGGAACCACGGTGAATACCCACCCGGCACGTCTGTTATGGCGTGATGGGGTGACCCCGGCGGGGAACGAAGCCGGTGGTTACGGGGCCAAAGGGCCCCGTAACGTCTGAAATCACCCATAATCATGTGTGACACTCCATATCTTTCTTTTGCATAATCGTCAGCCTGCAGAGTCTCTATGCTGGCTTCGGAGTCCTCTTCGTTTTTCTGGGCAGTGCTGGGCATCTAGCTAGTGGTTGTTGCAAGGTCTTGTCTGCTGGCAGTTTCCATAGCACCTGGTTTCCAGTTTCACCCTCCCCGTCTTACTCTAGTTGCACGAACACGCACATGCCATGCAGCCACACTGCTTCTGGGCACCATTTAAAGTTTTCAATAATCCAAAGCAATAGTCTTCCAAGAACTGGTTTTAAGATAGAGTAAGCCCAGATTGTAATGTTAAAAAAGGAGGCATTTTCTACTTTAAAGCTCTTGAGAATGTTAATGTACCAAAATGTACATTGTTTGGTGACCTTCCTGGAACTTTTTTTCCTCTCGTGCCCATTCTTTTTTTTTTACCATGTCGAAATCATGGCCTAATTTTCAGAGACAAACTCCTGTTAACATCACAAGCAGTCCTCCAGTCCTATCATAGGCACATTTTTCTGTAACTTCAGGCTCGAACTTCTTATCCTTAGAAGAATTCTTACTATGTAAAGATTATTTTTATGCTGCTAACACTCTTTGTCAGGACATGGACACTCTGGCCTCTCCCAGAGTGCATCAGTGTAATTCATCTTGACTGGTCTTTCTGCTATTTCTCTAAATTGCCTCTAATCTCCACACAATTAATTGGCCAGAGTTCTAATGAAGAGCAAATTGTTTCCTCCTTTTACCCCTTTCTTGGAAAGTTTCCACAAGTTCCACACTTGACAAGCTGTATTAATTGTATACCTGACCTTTCATCAAGCTACCTCAAGGCTTGTTAGTTCCTTATTGTTGAATGTTGAGTGGGTTTGACTGGATTTCAGATTATATTAGGTGAAGACATGATCTGTTTTTCTTGGCTATTTATGTTTTCTGTTTTGCTGCCTTTGCTTCCTTTCCAGAGGGAATTTCCTCAACCACAACAGGCATTTAAGAACACAAGTCCCATTAACAGTAATGGTATTTCTTTTTCATTTTTATTTTTTTTAAATTTCCTTTGTAAGTGGAATCTTTGGCTGGTTTAAAAGTTTAGCTAAATTTTATCTCTTCCTTTGACCTTACAAGATGATTTTACTGCTTTCTTATAGTTGTAGCTATTTGGAAGGCAACCTATAGAACAAAATATACTCACTATATACAGGAAAGTCAAATCAGGCATTCTGCAGAATACACAGGGTAAGTAAGTAAGTAAGGGTGTTTTCACACAAGACACTTTCCACCCACTACCCACCCACCTCCCACCCGACTATACATGTTATAGGACACCCATAGGGCAACCCTGCAACATGTATAGTGGATGGAGAGTGTCTTGTGTGAAAACCGCCTAAGTAAGTTTATGGTTAAACTGACAAAAAGAAATACCTAGGAAATATCTAGGCAATGTCAAATTTTCATGGTCAAATTAATCATCTAATTTCCATCACTTTATGAAGGACAGTTTCTACACTAGGAGTGAGGAACCTTTCCCCACTTTTGGACCACTTTGAAAATTAGTCCAATCTAATGGACCATATTGGAGTTGAGGGTGGTGATGCATAAAGGATGGGTTTAGGATTAGGAGGGTGCAGTTCACAACTCTAAGCCATGGATCCATGCTCTGTCTTTGAGTGCATGAGTATCACTTCTCCCTTACCCTGAGATAATTCTTTCACTGATTTAGAGTAGGGACTAGATCCAAGGGTCAAATCCAGGAATTGGAAAGGGGCCACATTAAAAAAAAAAACAGCTATTGGATGGATTTGGTCAATGCATCAGAACCTGTTCCCTGTTTATATTCTACACTATGATTATTAATTATGCATTGTACAGAACAGTTGCCGGAAAGCTGGTGAGCACTGTATAGTCTATTTAGCCATTATACTGAATCTCTCAATAAAAATGGAGACAAAATAGTTTAGATATTTATTGAACCAATTCTGTTGGTGAGAATATGCTCTTGGAATAAATATATTAATAGGGATGGGAAACCTCAGACCCAGGAGCCAAATGCAGCTCAGGACTAGTTTTTTGGGGGGCCCTCTCTGGTTCCTGCTTCTGGCAGTGGAAGCAGTTCCTACATGGAACCAGACCTGTGTTGGCTGAAGCAGGAGGGGCGATGGTTAGAGTGACAGTTGTGCCGCACCTGTACTGAAGCCAACCGACTGTGGCATAGAGCCGCATTAAAGACCTATGCTGTGGCTATGCGGGCAGCAAAAAGGAGCTTTTTTGTTACCATCATAGCATCTGCAAAGTCGCGTCCAACTGAGCTTTTCTGGGTGGTGAAGGTGTTGTTCAGTCGGGCCTCTCTCTGCCTGGAACTGGAATCTTCCAGTACTTGCTGTGAAATGTTTATTGGCTATTTTTCAGACAAAATTGCTCTTATCCACCATGGCTTGGATGCTGCATTTAATGCAGTAAGTTACCTGAAGTTATGAATGCCCTGTCTTGTCCAGTTTTGTGGGATTCGTTTCAGCAGGTATTGTCCACCGATGCGGTGAAGATGCTGGGGGACTGTGAGGGCCACAACTTGTGAACTTGATCCTTTCCCATTCTGGCTGGTGAAAACCAGCCAGGAGGCATTGGGGCCATTGCTGGTGGGGGTTGTCAATGCCTCCCTTTGGGAGGGTCATGGATTGCCTGAAAGAGGCTGTGGTGGTACCTTAAGACTGGATTACTGCAACACACTCTTTGTGGGGCTACCCTTGGTGATGTCCCAGAGGCTGCAGCTGGTGCAGAATGCTGTGGCTCACTTCCTGACAGGGATAGGCCTCAGGGAGCACATAACACCTGTGCTCCGTTCTCTGCACTGGCTGCCTATACTCTTCAGGGCCCAATTCAAGGTGTTGGTTATTATCTTTAAAGCCCTGTATGGCCTGGGCCCCACTTACCTCATTCCCCGAGTCCTGGATTGGCCCCTGTGGCCAGCCAGGAGTGCCCACTTAGAGGTTTCCTGGGTATCCTGGGTAGGGCATTCTCAGTGGCCTCCCGGTAGAGATTCGCATCTCTCCAGCTCTCCCCTCCTTCTGCAGACAGTGTAAGACCTGACTTTTTCACCATGTATTTGGTGAGGGGGCGGGTAGTGGGGTGGGGGAGTTTCTTTTGTGGGTGGAGGGGTATTTGTTTCTTGTCAGGCTTCAGCTGTTTTTATGGTTTTAGCTGATGTTTTATTTATTATGATTGTATTTTATATTTTGTTTTAACATATGCTGCTTGCTGCCCCGAGCTGCCAGTGGGCAGGAGGGGGTGGGCTACACATTTTGATCATAAATAATAATAAATAATAATACTCCCAAGCATTGAAAGACTGAGTTCAAGGTAAGGGATCAGAGATGAGGGTATGCACACAAGGAGAGGGGACAAATACACGGCACAGACTCATGATGTAGACCCTCTACTTCCTGAGAACATCCATTAAGCATCCCAGCCCCCAATGTATATGTGGCCCTCAGAGCTTGTACTAATCTTTACAGTGGCCCCCGGGAGGAAAAAGGTTTTCCACCCCGATATAAAGTATATCAAGTATATAAAGTAAATAAAGTAACGTATGGACACAAAGTAGTTCAGAGGATACGTTGATAAGAATTTACTCTCTGTAAAGTGCATCTAGCATTGCACAATGGTAGCTTAATGGTATAATGATGATATTTCAAGGGCTCTGACTTTGCAAACATTTATGCACATGTCCAACTTTGCTACCATGAATGCTATTGAGGTCAATGAGATTACAGATGACAGTAAAGTTTAGGCACACACGGAAATATTTGTCCAAATGGGGCCTTATAAAGTAACAGAACTTATAATGAGGCTAATGTATAATGTCACTCTGTAGAGTGCTTTTATTTATTTATCATGTTTATTTATCAAATTTCTACCCCGCCCCGCCTAAAACAGCTCGGGGCGGCTTACAATAAAAACAACCACATATATAAAATACATCTAAAACAGTTAAAACATTCCAAAATACAAACATTAAAATTATTAAAACAGCGCTGGGAATCATGATAAAACAATAAATAGGGTAGGGGAGATAAAAACCCCTAACTCACCTTCCCCCCCTCCCCAAAGGCCTGGGTGAACAGCCAGGTTTTACAACTTCACCAGAATGTCAAAAGACTTGGGGCCAGGTGATCTTCCGGAGGGAGGGTGTTCCAAAGTCACGGCACGGCTACCAAGATTGCCCTCTCCATTGGGGCCCCCTGCTTAACGTGGGGGACCTCCATGAAGGCACCCCTTGCAGACCTAAGGAGCTTTTCTGGGGCTCTGAGGGTTAGGTGGTCCCTGAGGTACGAGGGGCCCAGACCACGAAGGGCCTTATAGATCAACACCAAAACCTTGAACCTGGCTCGGCACGATATTGGCAACCAGTGCAGAGTCCGGAGCCAGGTGTTAGTGCACCATAAGGTGTGCACTATTTATTTATTTTTTACAGTAGAACTTTCCTTATCTGAAAACTAGGTTATGTGCAGAAACAGAACATGTTTTTTGTCTGGATTAGAGAAGTATCCATATATTGGGGTGGGGGGGGAGAGGGGTGTCTGATATGTATGAAAACAGGTGTTGAACATGGAGGATCAGACTGACATTCTCAGTGCTGAACAGCCCACATTTTTAGGAATTCAAAAAGCAGCTTGTTTCTCAATCTGCTAAACAAACAGATATGATTTATATTAGAGCTGAAACAAATATGTGCATAAATTAGTATATACAATGATTTTGGCTGCTTTGAGCTTGCTTTGATGAAACGGTTGCAAAGCACTTATGTTTCCACTTTGTTTACACATTTCTGATATCCGCTTTGGTTATTTTGTTTCAGATACATCATTTTTGTTTGTTTATTTTACTTCATTCCAAATGCTTCGATGATTCTTTATTTTGTTTTGGTCCTTTGTTCAGTGCTACTTCTTGCTATTGTGCACCATCTTGCTATGCAGTGACCCTACTGCTTAGCTAAACAGAGCAATGGCACTGCTGGATGTTAGCTAGAGCAACAGTAGAGTGTGCAATAGCACTAAATAGCACCAAGTAAAGTACCAAAAATGAAATTACTAATCACTGAATAACCAAAGTACCTGAAGCAAAATGACCACACGAGCATACAGATATTCTACTACTACTACTACCACCATGTATCATTTCTGTAGCGCTACTAGTCATACACATATTGAATTAATGAATATTCATTCAATATTCATTTCAATATTTCTTTCTACCGAACACGCAAACAGGTTGTCAAAATGCATACTTTTCAAAAGCTGCATTTTTTGCCACAGAGATCGAGATCAAGCATATGTCAAAGAAATTAATGAAGGTCTCCATTCCAAAAGGAGTTATATACTCTTGTGAGGTGCTAAGTGCTCTCAGCTCCCACTGAAATTAATAGGAGTTGAGAATACTCAAGACCTTGCTAGATTAATGGAGCCCTAAGAAATAAACCAAACAGCACTTTACAGCTCCTTCAGGGTGAAAATGAATTCAAAGTTTAAATCACAGTGCTCTTTTTCTCATTGTGTAACAGGCAGCTTTCTGAAGCCTGCCCTTCCATTTTTATGATGCTGCTTGACCTATGCATGGAAATTCACATTACATAACAATAATATTCAATTTGTCAAAGCAGAGTTGCAAAGACATCTCTGCGATTCATAATGTATGTATATAATTTCTTCCCATATAAAAACTCAAGTAGTGACCAGACTATTACCTTACATTTTTCTCTTTAACAGTTGGGTTGCTGATCTCACAAATCATATTTCTGTTGGAAATGAAAGGAGCACCGCTGCCAGCATTTTGTTAGAAATAATGACACACTTTACTACCTGTAAGTGCTGACTGAGTGCTTCTGCCTTTTCTTCCCAAGGTGACTGTAACACAGATTGATGAAAGATTCTGCGGGACTACAAAGGTTAAAGATGCAGACCCAGAGAGAGGAGGCAGCCCTGACGCTGATGGAATACAGTACAATGAGAATGCTCACATTTTTGTCCTCTCCTCTGATAACTGGTGTAATATGAAAACTGACTACAGAAGAAGAGAACAAATTAAATCCATTAATCAAGCATATCTGCACTAAACAGTTGTTCTAAAGAGATGAACAAATGAAAAATTTACTGTTTGTTTTCATGCTTGCTGGGATTGTAGAAGAAAATTAATTATAAGGCTGCAGGAATACGATTAGTTAAATTTTTCTGGAGGAAACTATTTATTGCTTTGTCAAAGAACAAATTAACCTCATTAGCAAGATTGTCTTCAGTTGGTAGTTTTGCATTAGGACAGACTAATAATATATACTTCAAAGATGCATTGAGGAAAATAACTTCAAAGAACCTAAAGTCCATTTGCTACTTCTTAATTTATTACACTGTGCAAAAAACACCACGGTATGTTTTTTCAAGCAGCTAAAAATCCTCTACATATTTAACATCTCTTAAAGTTGCAGAGACATATATAGGACCATCTGCTACAAGGAATCTTTTGACCATAAATCATGGGCCTGATCCCCCCTCTCCTCCCAAAAAAAACCCCTACAAAAGGTAACATGAGACGTGCCATACGAAATCAGACCAAAGGTCCATCCAGCATCCTGTCTCTGACAGCAGCCATCTTTGGCTGCTTTAGCAAAGTGCACAACAGGTCATCTCAGAAAGGAGCAATGCATCTCCTGCCATTCACACCCAGCCTCCGGCATGCAGAGAAGTCTCATCCCCCAACAAACTTGACTAACAGATATTTATGGACTTATGGAGTTGTATGAATATTTATGGAGTTTCATCAGGT
This sequence comes from Sphenodon punctatus, assembly GCA_003113815.1. Classification (NCBI taxonomy): domain Eukaryota; kingdom Metazoa; phylum Chordata; class Lepidosauria; order Sphenodontia; family Sphenodontidae; genus Sphenodon; species Sphenodon punctatus. The sequence continues at coordinate 6,169,810 of QEPC01000529.1, read as the reverse complement.
ATCCCCGAGATCTATTATTGTGCGAAGAAGTAAATATCAGTTTCCTAGTGACTTACTCTTCACCGCTGATGATTTTGTAATCTTCAATCATATTTACTCTCATTCATCGTTTTTAAAAGCTGAAGAGCTTTAAATACTGAGAATCCCCTTGATTGGAAGCCACTCAGTACCTTTGTGCTGCATGCTAATTAGCTTACAACTCAAATTCGTTTGGGGGGGGGCAAGGTAAGATCTTAGAACCCTGTCTAAGTTTGTTTATATTTCCCACCTTGGCAAAGTTGACCCCCCAGAATAAAACACTCTCCACAAAAGTTTAACTGAAAACCATATAACTATATTATTAATACAAGTAGAACAATTGGATGACACGAGTTTGGCTCTCCAGGCTTTTGCCTGGTGCAACCAGTGTATGGAAGTCAGTTAATACAAGATTTACCTATCTGTCCCTATCACGTAGTTTAGGTACGTGTAGTTTAGGTACGTGTAGAAAGTAAGTATGTAGGTATGTGTGTGTGAGTGTTTGTGCATAAACGTGAGTGGTGTGTGTGTGAGAGAGAGAGAGAGCGCCTCCAATAGCTGCAGACAGACTGCCTTTTTGTGTGTCTCCGTGCCTCCCCTGTCTGCAACTGAGCACGCTCTACCTCAGCCTGAGAATATATGTCTGAGAACTTTATCAATCTTTTATCTCTGAGGAAATTTTAGTGCCATCTGCACCAAGCTGCAGGCCATGTGCAGCCTGCTCCAGCACCCCAGAGGGCTGTGTGCAGTTAGACAGACATGCCCCCCTAAACTCAGTCTAAAACATCAAGAACAACAACTAACAAACATAGAAATCAGATGTTATAATTTCATTAAAACACAGATAAGGAGTGCTATATTGGGTCAGATCATTGTCTATCAATCCCAGCATCCTGTCTCTGATAGAGGTCAATCTCGGTCACTTGGGAGAAGTACTCAACAGGTCATAATGGGGCGATCCATTCCCTGTTGTTCACTCCTAGTCCTGATGGAGGATATGTCACCCAAACCTCCTTTGCTAAAGCTGTTAATGGCCCTACCCTCCCAAAACTTATCCAATCCTTTTTAAAACTCAGCTATGGGTATTTTCAGATGTACGAGATCACAGTCAACCACAGTCAATTCCCTGTGGTGGCTGCAATCACGGAACATCTGTTGGGGGGAACACATGTTCCCCCCCAGATGTTACCATGGCGGGGAATCACTTTCACCACGCGAGCAGCCAAAGTGGCGGGACCGGCAGTGGTAGCATGGCGAAGGCGATTCCCCGCTGTGATGAACCCTGCCATCACTTCTGGATGGTGGCCATGGCCCAGAATCCCCACAGGCATTCCGACCCGTGGCCAATTCGGGCGAGCGCTGAGGCCGCATTGGCTGCGGCAGCTGCCCGTCTCCCCAGAGGGTGGGAGGCAGAGAGCGTAGAGGGGACGGGGACGTGCGGCCGCACGTTGCACCGTGCAGCCCCGCCCCCTCCCCGATTCCCCACTGGGATCCCCCAGCACTTCTGTTAGGGAGTGACGGGGTCATCCCGGCGGGGGATGAATTTATTGTTTTTGTGAGGGGGCCAATAGGCCCCGTCACGTCTGAAAATACCCTATACTACTGCCCTGTATCACAACCTCTGGCTACAAATTCCACAAGTTAATTGTGCATTGTGTGGGAAAAAAAATACTTTCTATTATTATAAATCTGCTGCCAGTTAGTTTCATGGAATGCCCCCTAGTTCTAGTATTATTTGAGAGGGTAATTAACTGCTCGCTATTTAATCATTCCACACCACTTTTGGTTTTATAAACTTATATCCCCTCTCAGTCGTTTCTTTTCCAAGCTGAAGAGCCCTAACCTATCGAACCTTTCCTTGTATCATATTGGACTTTTTACACTGGCAGCACCCACACATGAACACCCAGATATTCATGCATGGGTGTTCATGCATGGGTGAGTCTCATGTACATCCCGGCAGATGGGTGAGGGGGTGGATGTGCATGTGTGCTCCTATGCACACTCATGCACACCCACCTCCACACACAGAGCAACCAGCGGAAATGGCGGTTGTTAAATGTGTGTTGATGGGTGGAGGTGGATGTAGATGGGTGTGCTCCCATCTACACCCTCCTCCCACCCACTGACCCCCACCCTACACAGAGGCCCATGTAAAAAGGGCCCTTGTTTCCCTTCTCTATACCTTTTTCAGTTCTACTATTTCTTTTTTGAGATGGGATAACCAGAACTTCAATGACTGAATGGTCCAATGGTAACTAAAAATATGTCCATTTAAATAGACACTGCAGCATTGTGTTCATCTTTGTTTCTCTTTCTGCATCCTTTCCAGTTCTATGTCCTTTTTGTGATGGGGAGACCAGAACTGCATGTGATATTCAAGATATTAGTACACCATAGATTTACATAGCAGCATTATATTATTCATTTTATTTTCTATCCCTTTCTCAGTAATTCCCCAACATTCTGTTTGCCTTTTGGGCCACTGCTGCGCTGATGTTTTCTATCAACTGTCTACAATGACTCCATGATCTTTTTCCTGAGTGGTAACACCACATTTATAACCTAACACTGAGTATGTATAGGTAGAATTATATTTCCCCCTCTGTCTGCATCACTTTGCATTTATCAATATTGGATTTCATCTGCCATTTATATTGCCCAATCTCCCTTTTGTAACTCTTCACGGTCTGCTTTGGACTTAACTATCTCGAATAGCTTAGAGGGAGCAAATCAGTTAGGAGATGGGAAGAATCATTCTTACTGAAGAAGGGAAAAGACGATCAAGTGGGGGAAGGCAATGCAGTAATTGCATGTTGGGAGCAGGAAGGAGATAATCCATTTGTTTGCATGAGAGGAAGAACAAATTGCTGAGGAGGCTGCAGAGGGCACAAGCAGAACTCATGGGACCTGAGAACAGATAAATGAATTGCTGCGTATAAGAAAGGAAGACAAAGGGAAGTAGGGAATTTATTTAGAGAGAGGTGAAAACAGATATGCATGTAACTCCGCTTTAACACCACATTAACATTTCTTATGCATGATGCAGGAGGAGGAGGAGGAGACGAAAAAGATTTTAGCATCCTGCCTCAGCCTCTGGCAACAATTCAACTGTCCTTACCTCACTGCTGGCCACTTCCAAATCCCACAGAACCTCCTGATTCCATCATCTCTATCTTTTCATGAATGTGACATTACTTTTAGAATTCCATTTCCATTTTTGTGATTTTTATCAAATCCACTTGAGTTCACCAGGTTGAAAACTACATCAGATCCTGAAATTTTAGAACTGACTGGATGTAGTTTTCCAAATTTGTCATATTACAGACAAACAGAACCCTCTGTTTATAGTAACTGTGTAGAATTAAAATAAAATAGCTTTCTTTTACTGATCTTTTGATTTGGTTTTAATTTACCTAAAATCTGTGACAAAATTCTTCTGAACTACAGAAACTGATTTTGACATTTGAAAGTATTTTAAGAAGGGGTACCTGACTCGCCAGTTAACACCCATTCCCTGCTCTAGTATTTTGCTACCTCTAGATTTTTTTTTTAATATTATTGACCTGACTAGATCACTGTTGAAAACCTAGAGGGAAATGTTTGTTATGTCATTATAAGATGAGGTGTTATATCTGGTCTTAGGAGACCAAGGTACAAATCCCATCTTAGCCATACACTCACTGGGTGACCTTGGGTAGACACTATCTCTTGTCTTTAGCTCCCTATTTGGAAAATGACAATAATAACAAGCTACCATACATGATTACTGTGCAGGTGACCTAGATAATGATTATAAAATAAATCACTTTGAAAATGGAAAATGCTATAAATATAGTCACTGCAACCATTCAATTTTACATGTTCCATTTGTAAAAACTGGAGTACTGGAATGAGCCAAAAAAGGTAGAGAGAGAGAAACAGAGAGAGAGAGAGAGAGAGAGAATATCCACTTTTTATACTCAAGCTGACAGAGCCTTGGGAAGATAGAAGGTGGAACAGAACCTAAGACTTCGCATTGCTGCTGAGTGACATAGGTTACTTAGTTACTGCCTTAAAAAAACAACTAGCAGCTACTGGGGTATCTTTTGTGGCAGAGCTCTTGGAAGGTCATGAGTTCAAGGCTGCTTCAGGAAAAGGAATGTTATCTAGACATTGGAGAATCCAACATAAGGGAGCAAAACCCTTTACTGTTGTTTTATACAGAAAACTAACACAGGCAAGAAACCACACTTTCAGGTTATGACAATGGGGGAGATCCTATACCCTGCGCATGCTGTGGGCATTCTGCACTCACGCATGCATCTCCATCGGGATTGCATTGTGCGATGTGGAACGCATGCAGGACCTGTGTGGATCTCATGCGGATCCCACACAGATCCCGCTTGGGATTTTATTTTTATTTATTTATTTTTCAAATTTATATCCCGCCCCCTCCTGCAATGCAGCTCGGGGCGGCTAACAACAATGATAAAAACAATAAAAACAGTTAAAAAATCAGTATAAAATACAACAAAAACAGGGCTAGAAAAACAATCATAAATAGACAAATGGGCGGGGGATTAAAATCACCCCCCCTCCCTCCCAAAGGCCTGGGCAAACAGCCAGGTCTTACAGTTCCGCCGAAATGTCAAAAGGCTTGGGGCCAGGCGAGCTTCCTCCGGAAGGGAGTTCCACAGCCGCGGCCCTA